>LUCM01010269.1:0-29088 GCA_008360955.1 Fasciolopsis buskii | reverse complement strand
CATTCCGTCACTGAGTTCATAATGAATTTACTACTTTGATTAGGCTTTCAAGTGATATATATACATATAAACATATATCACTTCGAAACTGCCGTACCGGTAAGTATTTTTGTTAGAAATCAAGCAACCTCTAATCGGTATCGGTTAGCAAACTTGGAGTCAAAACTAGTTCCATTTCAAACTAGTTCGTTCCCATTGGGTCTAGTGAGAACACCCTAGTCAAGCTGGATCTAAAGTTTGTTCGCCATTCATAAAACGCATCATTTATGTTGGATTATTCTGGTCAAACTCCGTTAGTCGCAAGTCGGCCGACTGATCTATTTATTCACCATCAATCAAATTTCTCACGCAGCTTTTTGCTCAGCTGGTCGCTTTCCCGAAATTCAAACGATTTCAACACAAATATTTTGAACGCTTACATACAAGTCTCTCCAGTTGCAATGGATTCAGAGGCTTTATTTTAGATTCCCAGAGCTCCAGTACTTACGAAGCATAAAGTATTGCCAGCAAATGTGTTTAATTTATCTCCAGGCTTCCAATAGTTTTGTTTTGGTTTCTGTTAAATATATTTAGACACAGGTTACCTTGGTTGTCTAGACAAAGGCAAAATATGAAATCCTACTCTAGCGTGAAAACTTCATGAACATTTTTGGAATGGTCTTTGGGTTCACACTAGTTCGCATTTATAATGGAGAACAAGCTACCCTACCCAACAGAACCACTTAGTTTACCGAGTATTAAGCCTTTATTTATAGGCTGAAGGTAAGCATTTGCTTGTTTTACGTTAACTGAGGTCTAACAATAATGGTTTATCACGAACAAGAAAATTTTCTTCTAAGAATGATACTGATTTAAACCGAAGTTGACCTTACTGCAATGTCATTTAGGCTCGCTAAGTTAATCGCTTACCGTGTTATGGTGACAGTGAGTCAGTGAGCAAGAAACGGTAACCTCTGTTACCATAGAGAAGAAGATAACCCACTCATTAAAAACTTGAGTCAATTTAAAATTTTGTGTTTAAGCTTTTCTGGCACCTTAAACTAAACAACGCCATCAGTCAAGAGTACATTTTATCCGCCATTTCTCGGATAGAGTTAGATTTTAGCGCTCAGTGTCGGCTGATATGGAGCTTGGATGAATCGCGCAGAGAACGAAATTATTTTGCGCAATAAGAGAAAATACTGAACTCCCAGTCTGAAGGCTCATTATTTTTTTTGCTGGATGTAGCATGTGATGACCTGTAGAAAACACAAACTAGACAGTTCCAAAGGGAAGTTCTTCGTGGAAGTTATCACGGTTTTCTATTCTAGTCCAAATAATTTTTGCCCTTAAAGGAATGAAATCAGAAAAACATTACAAACGGATCGAACGAGAGTGCCTTATGAACACAGGATATCTTTAATCGTGGTTCCGGCAATATTCCCTTGATTCAAAGTAAGCAAGTAATACAACGAAACGACGGGATCTCCAAAATACCCGGTGTTTCCTTCTACCAGTATTTAGTTAATGTGTTATCCTGGGTAGAGCTCTTTTTATCAGTTTGACGTGAGTCGGATAAAATCACACTTGGGTCCAGGTTAAACTCCATATAATAGCATGCCACAGCTTAAATTCTAATCCTATAAAAAGTGTTTCGCATCATGATGTGCTAACTTACAGAGCAATCTAATCGGTGGTTACTGATCTGTACAATTGTTAACTTACTAGGGTATGAAGCAAAACGATTTCGTACTGGATCTGCTGGAAGCCACATCAAAATGACCAAAATATTCCAGAAAGATAGTGATGGAACCATCGATTGTAGTGGTTTATCGATGCTGGATTTCTAGCTATGCATATGCCAGGTTGCTGTGAATAGATCTTTTTTCTTCCTAGCGAGCCAGTAACTCCCCATGGTTTACATACACATATGGTACCTAAACTGAGATTCAGACCAAATCTCCAACTTGTTTGTCCTCTAGACAACTCCAAAGCCTAAAAATTATTGTCTGTAAGATTTGCCAATTCTCACTGAATAAAGTGAATACAAATTCACATATTCGTTGCTGTTGGGGAAATTTTTCATACAACACTTGTTGCAACACGGTTGATAAAATATCTAAATGTAAGGTTTCAGTTTTGAAGAAATCTAATTCTGTGTCAATATGCCCAATGGTATGAGTTTGTGTGTGTGTGTGTGCACCTTTGCTAATCATCAGGACAACCTGACTGTTGTGAAATCCTTCACGGACCAAATTATGACAAAACAGGCGTGGGCGTTGAGCGAGGATTCATTGCAAAACAATACATTGCCTACCTGGAATGCTTCAGATCTCGGTATAAAAACTGTGTGATGAAGACATTGATCCAACGAGTGTGCAACGGCGGTTTTGTTTATCTAAATCGTTAGAGGATCTTCACGGGGTTTTATTCCGTCTATCATTTGATCTTTGCATAAGTTTGCCGAAATGTCAATTTGTTTTTCCTAAGAAGTGCTTTTCCCCTAGACTGTGCCTTATATGCATGTAGAAGAGAACATCAAAAAGTATCCGCTATTGTTTCCCCTTCACGCCTAGAATCATCATTGCTTTATGCGGTGAAATCGAAGCAAATGTTCATAGTTTTCCAGACTTTAAAAAATACCCTCACTAGCTGAATAATCTGGATTCGATTCCATCTCAAGGTGGGCTTCAGAAGTCGAAGTGAAAAAGCGTAATAAAGCAGCCCTAAATTCTCTTTTTCCACAGCGCAAACTGAGTACCGAATCAGGAGCAAAATTTGTAGAATCTGCTTTGTAGTAGATGGGCATCACCAACTGATAGAATGTCATTTTACATTCCTCTGAATCGGTGGTAGTCTCCTTCAGTTTCGGGAACACTAGCGTAACGGTTCTTTTATAAATCCATGTAATTATTATTTTCAAGTAAGTTATGTTTTAAGAAAATCTGGAGAAGCCATCAAGTAGAAATACCTCTACCCCTTTGAATAATTGCAGCTTTGTTACTTCTGTTATAACTTCATTTCAGCATAGTGCGCGGATTCCAAACGAAAGCTATCCAACGAAATTGCAGGACACCACATTGTCCCGTTCAACAATTGTAACTCATCAGAACTGCAATTTAAGAGCAATTTGGATTAAACATTGCTACGGGAAGAGCATTTGACAAACATCGTTAAACACAAACAAATAAAATTCGACCATTCATTGGTGCAAACAGTCGAGATGTTTACATTAGGAATTAGTTGTAAATCAGGAACATTTACTTCACTTTAGGTGCAGCCTACTTCATTTTCACATTAAGCAGAGGACACAGTGATTACTTGAACTGCTTCAACCTACGAACTTTCTTGCAAGCGGACGAAAGGGCCCTATGAACTTGCGACGAACCCAGCCACAGCACCTTCAAAAAAGCTTACCTGTAAGAATTTATTTGCCGGGCAGTGGAATGTAGTCCGAAACGCGATGCAACATGATTACACAGTTATACATATTTCTGGATAAAGACTGTCATTTGGAAAATTGTTTGTTGTTAGACATCTGCACAAAGGACATCGCAAATAATCCGGAAAATTTTCGTCTTCTGAGAAGGTAAGCAGGAAGACTAATTACTTCAGATGGTCATCCTAATTTATTGCAAGAAATGACCTAAGCTTTCAAGGTAAGTCATAGGGAAACATTGTCCACAGGTAGTTTTAGATCAATCGTGGTATTCTAAGTTTCACGTTGCTACGTGAGTTTACCAGCGTGAGAAGTAGTTTTGGCATAGGACACACGGATAACATGAAATCGCCCATCGTAAAGCAACAAAACCTAGTAAGCGCATATGTCCATGAATATGTGGGAGTAAATTTAGTGATATCGTAACAAAATAAATCACGAAAATAAAACATGAGGGGCTAACAATGCAGTAAGTATAAACTGACTTGAAACAGCAAAGAAGTATAGAGTACATATATCGAATGAAGGGGAACAGCACTCTGCACAATACATCGCATTCCATAACACACTATTGCCATTGCCTGCATCCCTACTAGTAGTGGTGAAGATATGCTGATATTAACTGCCGCTATTAGTACCATTGCAGTTACTACTACCAGATACTAACACCAACAACATCACTGTTACTGTTATTATTCGACCGTAATTTTCTCGTTTTTCAGGTTAGGATTGATTGTATCTACACTGACTGACAGCGACTCACAGTTATGATAGCTCAACTAAAACCTAAGCAAAGGGACTGCAACTTAAGTAGTTGGCAACAAAACTGGACATATTTTGTCCCAACAAATGACCGACGGTTGGTGCTATGGCTAAGCATAGGAGTGTGTAAATATCGCAAAATAGTTTTGAACACCATGCTCTATGTGCACTTCTCTTTTATTCCTCTTTGTTATCGTCAGCCTAAAAGAAGCAATGGAATAACAAATAATAGTCGATCATATATAGTCATGACTGTACTGATTCATACCGTAGAGCCAGCTGATGGAATAAAGATCTTCAATCTATGGAAGCGTTCAGTGTATTGCCTTTTACTCCGGGAACGTGTTTCTTTGTTTCCATCTGTATGCAGAACAATAATTCTGCCTAGTGAATTGTATTAATAAATGAATCTAAATCAACTACGATACTTGATCCGATCAATGCGTTATCTTTGTTTGAAAAAAACCTTGTAATAACGGTGATCTGGTAGAATTCAAATTGTTAAAAATTAGTATTGACAAATCTAATGTAAGTGAATTTTGGCTAGCCGACTGGATGTTACTCGTTTGATGTTTTGTGAAGCATCGAAGCGCTAAATCAAAGTCCAAGATTCCTTGCAACACAATTATGTCTGCATTAGGTCTGCGGCAATGTGTGAAATGTCAGTATCTTGATTTTACAGCAATCTGGAATTTCAAAACTATTCCGGAAATTGAAGCACTTAAATTGTAATGATGAAATTAAATGAAATCTAATTTGTATTCCTAGTTGGCCGAAGATTTTATACCAAAATTTTTACCATATGCTGGTAGCAGGGAAGGAAACGTGAACCAAATAACTGAAAAATTATCGATAACCCCAATCGCATGGCTAACTGTGACTCCTAATCAACCAAACTATTCAAAAAGTGAGGCGATGCTGGTTTCTAAATACTTAATGATCTACTCAAGTAGAAATCTGAATAACAGACCTGTTTCTCGCTCAGTGACTAAACCTTTTGGCAGTTTGCAGTCGCAAATGTTACGGAAGGCAAATTTCTAACAAGGCTTTCTCTGAAAATCCAGCAATATGGATACAGTTGTTGAAATACATCCATGATTTATGCTTTATGTTGTGGTAAGTTAATTTAACCGCAAAGCAACTTGCTCACAATGAAGTGGTGAAGCGACCCGAAATTTCACATTTCTCCCAAAAAGTGAACTGAAATTCTGGTTTAACAGTCCTAACTGGCTGCGAAAGTTTTATGCAATTGGTGAGAACTTTCGTCAATGTGACACGGTTGTTTCTTCGAATAAACGAAAACAAATTTCGCATCTTGTGAATAATTTTAACCAGAATTCATATTTGTCAATCCATATGGCTGTATAGTTTCTTAGGATATAATTTGAAACTTGAATTAGTAATCGTTTTCTCGGTCTATTGACAGTAGCCTTAAAGTGAGTGAAACAGTACAATTTCAAAGGAAACTCACGCTTCAAACAGGGTGTGTTAGGAGTTGAACTAAATCACCACTGTGTGCGGAACTAAGTGCACAAATTTGGAGATGAGTTATGGGATCGCGACAGGGAAGAATTGAATAACATCACTCGAAGCTGTTGTTTGTCTGTACCTCTGGAGGCTTATGACAATACTACCGAAATCCTGTTAACTTTATTTGTAAAAATGAAATCGATGAGAACAGTGGATTCGTGCCTGATTTTGCGTACATTTGCACGAGACACGAAAGCATACGCTTGTATAAGCACACACAAACACAAACACACCTACATCTGATTGTTTCTTCATCACCCTGCAAACTACCAGTCCCGTACATACACATACACAAAAACTGGTACAACGATGTACAACCACATGGATGTAAATTCATTTGTACGCATTTTTTCCACCGTATTTCATTCGGGCGCGTTAAATACTATAGAGTTTTACCAGGACATATATATGCACGCACATGTGGACGTCACAACTGTGTTTACAACCACCAGACATACTAACAGACTTGATCACCACACCCATTTCTAACTCTACATGTGCTGGGGAATTTCTATTTTTGAGAAGCCGCTACATATCGAGTTCTTTATGTTCAACTCCTTGTACACTTGATCTCCCGGCGTGGCAGTGATGCTTAAAACAGTACGTAAGACATCAATTTGGAAAAAAGTACATTTTGTTTATTTTGTCCATTTGCGTCTGGTGTATTACAAAACGGAAAGGAAAAACCTTCAGGTAAGGCGAAACAGGAACAACTAGATCGTTGCCATCCCTAAACGCAAACCGTTGGCGCCAGTTACAGTTATATAGTTGTATAAGTGTTGTAAATATAACTAATGGAAATGAATTTTTATTGTGAATGATGTAATTTTAATAACACACCACTGTTGGTAGATGTAATGCGCCAACGTTTCGACTACCGTGAGTTGCAAAACCTGCCTTGAGAAAGACGTTGGCGCATTACATCGACCAACAACGCTGCGTTATTAGGATTATATAGCAATAAAAACCAATAAATGATGCGTCGATTTTTTTGATACACCCCTTACGTTCAGCCGGAATTGAATGTTTGAAAATCAAAACGACGATACATCTTCAAAGTAACCAATAAAGTGACCATGTACTCACTGTTAGTTTGAAAATGCTCACCACAAATGGAAATCACAAGAAGACTTCAGCGCAGTTTGTCCACTGAATGTGGCAAGAAGCTTACCTGGGCAATTTCAAATACCAATCGTTTAGAGAAATTACGTGAGTACGAAAAATACGGCTAGGTGACGGACAATAAAGATGGGATTAGGCCGAATTTCAAAACTGACTCTGTCAGAGAGTTTGCTACAATTTTAACGAAAAGGGGGCCTTTTCTTCACGGCTTCCTATTATCCATGTACCACACCACCTGCTGAGAAAGAGTAAGCCACCAAATGTGGGACCGATATCAGTGGATAGATGGCCAAGATGGCAAGCGTAGACTAGTCCAGTGATGGCGGCAAACGCAAATACAATCCCACGTCGAAGCTATCAGCTGTGTACACGGGATTTAACTATACGGTTCCTTGCCCGTTTCAAAGCCAGCTGTTGTTTAGGATAACAATGGGTAAATCAATTAAGATCGATTAGGTGATATTATAGTCAAATATTTGTCGGTTATTGATTGGCGTCTGCAAAGTTCCACATCCTCAATGGTGGAACTGCTGGGGTTGCATGAGGAAAGCGGGATGAAGAAGTTTAGGATGAATAAGTCGACTTGAAGTTGATCAACCAACTGAAAACACCGGGCAGTTGTTGTGAGTATAAACAATAAGATTTGGAGCGTTGACAAGCGCGACGCAGTGACTACAGTTGAATGGGAGCTTAGTAGATTTCTCGATTATCAAATAACTTGTTTCGGGGTCTAGCAAAAAAACACTTGCAAAGCAAGCAGTCAAATAGCAGTTTTGTAGCTCCTCCTTGCGCAGGATCTATTGTGGCCGACGAGATACAAGCTAACTAATAAAGATAGCCCGTGTCCGCAGCAACCAGCGGATGACCATGTTGGATTGTGCAAAATACCTTGCCAAAATGCTTGAATAATTTATAAAACACTGAAACTTAGTTTAATGCTTACTGGCCTGCTAAAATATCATTTGGGTTCCGCTAACTAAAGACAGTTTTGACTGCTATGCCAGCGGACAGTTGAATCTTTAGGTCTCCCAGCGCATCATGGTATTCTTGTTGTGGCTCCTCATTTATTTGTTGTTTATTGCCTTCTTTAGACAGATCTGTGCTTGAATCTCAACGATAAGGAAAGACCAACGAAAACAGTTGCTGCATCTTAGATTCCATGCAAGAAACTTTGCTTCATCGGCGCCACATCAAGGACTATTAGTATCCTGCAGCAACAAACATCCACATGATAACAATCGGAAGGAACGTAAGGACGCTGCCAATTTACGCACCAATTTGTAGTTCACATTCAGACGGGGAAGTAGAATTTAATAACCAAGGGATCCAAAGCACCAACGAGCCATGAAAATATACATATATACGTATTTATATATGTATATAGTATGTCGCAGTGAAAATAAGCACGGTGCCAACGCAACAATATGTAAATCGAACCTCACAGAATGGGAACAAACAAGAGGGAAAATAATATACCATAACAAACCAACTGTTTCTTTTCACCGTGCACTTTTTATGGTTTTGTGGTTGTTTTCGAATTATTTTTAAGGGGAATGACTTCCACAGACGGGCCCACAGCATTCGCGCTAGTGACTTCGGCTTTGAGCCATATCCCTTGACGTCTCCAACCAATTATAATGCTCAAATCTTGGGCCCAAACCATATAGGCGGGAAGCATCAACCGAGGTCAAAACCGAAGATAACTTCTCCATACCTCTGCACCAAGTCATGGCCTGACCATCACGTCGCTTCTTTCAGTCCTGTCCAGCACGTGCAAAAGAAGCTCGAAAAGGTAAACGATAGTCAGGCATAGGTAATGGGTGCCTACGCCACTGAAGGCGACTTAGAGCAAGTATCTCAGTCAGAGGGCGACTATCATGACGATGCACCTCGTCGCTGTGCACCCGATGTTCCCACCAGACACGAGCAATGCCTCGGAATCAACTGTGGTCAAAGACAGAAAGTCGCGAATCATCCTCAACGCGGATAGGTTAAGTCTCGCAAACGTAAAGAATAACACTACGAATGGTGGCAGTACACACGATTTACTTGAGACAAAGTTGAATGTCATGGCGGGGCCACAAGTGCCGCGGGTTCCCCAATGCTGCTCTGGCTTTAGCGATTCTTGATGAGACCCCCTCCTCAATACCCACCCCAGGTGTGATCAGGCACCCCAGGTACTTGAAGCTATTGACTAGTTCTAACCGACTACTACAAGGGATGGATGTAGACACAGGCTCCCGTCAGTCTTGAAGGTGTACCTCGCAATTTGAGGGTGCAAAAAAACATCGGACACAGAGACCTTAATCACCAAACGGTCTAACGCGTGTTGAATTGCCTGCGGATTGTCACTCAGCCAAACGGTATTACCGGCATTCTATAAGTCAACAACTCGGTTCCCTGGGAGAAGTTCAGCTCTGTCCAAAAGATCAGATAAAGCATTTCGTATAACATCCTCTAAGACAAAGTTGAAAAGAAATGGGGATGTAGGGCAGCCTTTTTGGACACCACTGTAGTTGACGAAGGGTGGGGAAAGCTGGTCACAAGCCCTAACCCGACCTGGCATATGACGGTATAACTCTGAGGGCCGACGCATCCTTTACTTATGATATGGCCTATTTTGTTGTGACCAAAATATTTGCAAATATCGGCCGTACTTTTCTACCCCCAACTTTTGAACTGTTTTCATCGATTGCAGATAACATCACTCGCAAATTCATACTCTGAGATACCTGGTGATTCATGTATATTCGCTACTCGCTGATTTGGTTTTAATCAGTTTTTTTATTCTTGCTGAAGTTTATTTCTCACTCTGTCAGTTAAATACTTGCATTAGACTTGTTGACCGGTTAATATTTCTGCTTTTTTGTTTATATTCACAATTGGGCCGTCAAAACAGGAAATTGCGCTTTTGTGAACACATTATTACTAGTAGTAGTAGTAGTAGCAGCAGCAGTAGTAATAGTAGTAGTAGTGGTAGTAGTAGTAGTAGTAATAGTAGTAGTAGTAGTAGCAGTAGTAGTAGTAGTAGTAGAAGTAGTAGTAGTAGTAGAAGTAGTAAGAGTAGTAGTAGTAGTAGTAGTAGTAATAGTAGTAGTAGTAGCAGTAGTAGTAGTAGTAGTAGTCGAAGTAGTAGTAGTAGTAGAAGTAGTAAGAGTAGTAGTAGTAGTAGTAGTAGTAGTAGTAGTAGTAGTAGTAGTAATAGAGCCGTTGTTGCGCCTCAAAATTGAAACTCAATGCAACTGCCCAACAGAAGTCTTCAAAATCGCTTCTCAAAATGCTCAGTATAATGGTCACATATCCCTTGCCTTTGATCATCTCTGTAAAAATCCCATTTGACTTCCCCAAATTTTTAAAATCTGGTAAAGGTTTCATTTATCGAGGCTTCTAAACACACTGAACAGAACTTAAACTAAGGAAGTTTAAAGTCATCCCTTATTTTCTTTATCGATTAATGAAATTGACCTATTACTAGACGGACTGGTTTTAATGGTCTAGCTGATCAATCTAGCAAGTGTTCTGTTCGTCCAACGAAAAAGATTAGCATACTATCCTTGCAAAATTTATCTGAGAACAATAATTTTATTTTTTCATCCAATACTTCTCAGTCAGCGATGATCTGTCAACTTAATTTCCAGTTATTAAGTTATCTACTATGAATTTCCAAACAACCAAATACGACGCAGTCTTGTGAGGTATACTCATTTGATAATCAACAGTCATAGTTTAAAAGCCGCCATAAGCAAGTGTGTGGTCTTTCGAAAGTGAAAATACCACATTTTTCGCTACTCAATCGGATTACGTGATGGACAACCCTGGAGCATCACTTGCATACCTCTATGACTACGACACACCAGGTACATAGCCCAGAAAAGCACGCGGTAGCCGACGTGAAAAACGTTGATGGATTTTCCGTTAGCTATTTTTGTATTATTTCATGTGGCTTTCATGTGGCCAAATCTAGGCCACTGGCCTTGGTGGAGTTAATCCTCAACGTTTGTTTCTGCAAGCCCCTAGGATTAACATGAAGTTTCCTATTGCTGGCTTTCGCACGAACTTACCACAGCCATTATAAAGGCTGGCTCTCCTAGTTACAGAAGTCACCAATGCACTGCGAGGTGTTTCTTTGTGCCCCAGTCTTACGCCCTGAAATTAATTTAGTTTGTTACATTGGGTCATTCGCGGTCACCGCTGGTGAAACTGTGCCTCGTTGGCCTTCACAGAGAATAATAGTGAGAGTTCCAGTGGAAATTAAACCTGTGAGGTAATAGTATTCACGTAGCCCAGAAAATAGTGACTTTCGTCCGGATACGGAAAAATCAGCATCAGGATTTTAGTTAGAGAAAGAAATCCCAAGTACCAAACCGACATTTTGTTTTTTCACTTCATACTGGCATATCGTGTTTTAGTACTTGTTGGTCAGCATGCATACAACACCAGCAATCCATTATCCCGATGACGGTTCTTGTTCTGGATATCCAAGAAGGTCAAATATCACTAGAGGTAGATAAACATCAAAGGAATATTTTGTAGAATTTTACATTGTTTTTACATTAGTCTCAGATTAGGACAGCTCTGCAGTCAAACTGAGAAATAAACAGATGTTTAAGTATAGTGTACGTGTGACAACAACCTACGAGGTGCCATTCAAAAAATTGCACACCGCTACCGTAGTTCAATTTGCACGAGATAGTTAAAATGTAAACCTTACAATCGAAAGTTTTGCGCACGGATTACCCTTAGGAATTTTGTCATAAAATTACTCCAAACTTCGGAATTCATCTATACCGAACTAACCAAATGATCAAGCTAAGAATGGGATCTGGAGGTTGAGGAATACCAGGAATTTGTAGTATTGCTATTTACCAGTCACTGAAAACGAGCCCAGAGAGTCTTACAGGCTTTTAATCGCTCACGGTCAAGTGAACACAATACAATCATCTGATTGCGCTCTTAGTTTCATGATGAACAGCAGGAAAAATAAAAGTGATGCAAGAGAAGGAGGCAAGAAAAACATTCTATTTCAACACATAATTCTGCATTCCCAGGCTACTTTATTCTCTTACAAATATCCATCAGAATCAGTGGCTTCCTTGGTCCCCATGTAACTTCTCACTGCACAAACCGACCTTTTGATAATACTAACCGAAATGCAAAACAGAAATGCAGCACATGGCTTTTGAGAAACAGCTTGGAATCGATAACTGAGAGCATCCTTTGATCGTTTCAGATCCATTATCTCAACCTCACCTGGGTTCCTGCACAATCTGTTCGTACAACCCCGCTAATGCACACTGCTTTCTGAAGAGATAGGCAGCCAACAAGGTGGCATTTGGAAGAGTATATCGAGGGTTCTTAGCCTCTCATTTGTAATCTCCTCACTAACTGGAAACAAACAAATGACGGCATTTCTCTTTCTGAATTGCTGTGCCCTCGTAAAAACCTGGGTAAAGCTAAAAGAGTTCATAAGAGTGATGGTTGGAGATTTATCATATCCAAAGTTCAACACAACTGCAGCGAAGTCACACTGATTACCCTAATTGATAAGCTCAGCGAAAGAGCCCCATGAGAAAGTCAGTCAATAACAACGGGACAAATTTGTTAGCAGACTGGTCACTCAGTAAGCGCTGATAAAAAACCAGTATAAATGACTTGACTCAGATTATAAAACGGATATTTGTGTCTGCTCTATTTGGCTTTTCTGGAACCTAGCAATGACGAGCTGGAGATTTACGGGACAAGATAAGAACAGATTCTTTCTCTTATTTTTTTGCTCTGCTAGGTAGATCTAATTAGTAGCAGTTTCTTTTGACTACTTTCTTCATGGATAAGTAACTAAGATGGCAAATCAAACAGGAATATGTGGGGAGAATTGATACTGACAGTATTTTGTGCTCCAAATCAGCTGCCAAAGCACATTAGATATAACGACACCAATTTAGAAATTTAGGCAAATGACCATCTGAATTATTGGGTCAAGTATGTTTATACGTCGTCTTCAGTGGCAGTCAACAATGCCTAGCGAGGTACAAACCCTGGGTACGATGACGGATATGCACCACTGATGAACTCAAATAAGAGCAAAACTCGAGTTCGGTGCTTCCCGAATAAAAAGGTGATCAGAGGACCTGCGTTTTGTACGTTGGGACTGGAATCGGAAAGGCAGTCAGTCAAAGCAAAATAAACTCCTTTCAAAAAGCCTAGAAAAAATTCCTCAAATATGGGATGCTCCCATTCAAGTTGTTGTGTTGCATTTCATCCTTAGTGGATCACGATTTCCCATGGACAGCCCAATGCTTGACAACATTTTTTGTTTTAAATTTAACTGCCTCCGCCAGTTATGAGCTACTACAAGGAACAACTTGCTGCGGTCTCTACATAGTGTTTCGGTAAATTGCAGCGGCTGCCTTCCTGCATTGATAAGCATACATAGTTTCAAACTCTACAATCTTTCGCTCTAATCGTTGTGTTCGCCCGTCCATTCCCTGTTCCTCCAGTATGAAATTCTCTATATTTGTGCAGCAAGACTTCAAAATTCTTCCAGTATTCTTATGCTAATCAGTGCAGTTTCTTTTGTCTGTATTAAGAAACTACCTTCATTGCCGGCTATATTAAGTGTTCTATTGGCAATAGAATATTCGCAAACAGCTGCTTTCCACTGTGCTCTGATATTTCAGTTCATTAGTTTAATCCAAAAACAGTTTCAGTCTTCTGCTTATCTACTGCCCAATGGCCTCTATACACACTGTCGTTCTACATTTAGTTCACACGCTAACGTCGAAAGACGAGATAGAAATTGAAGTGCAACACAATCAGGATGCGTTGTTCTGTTTCAGTGTTACCTATTGGAGATTATGTGGTTCTCAAAATTATTCACTGTGTAGTTTCAATATTCAAATGATCATTAAGAAACAATGGTAGTGCTGCATTGTCCTTGTCAGAAATCGTCAGTCGTGCTTATCCTGCGAGCCCTAATGGGGACAAGAAAGCGGAACGAATGATTATAAACCAAAAGCCTTAATCACTAGGATGACTGTGCAGATTCTCAACGGTTTGTTGAAATTCACCACGCTATAAAGCAACTATGCGTTTTCTACATCTGAGGCTACAGGAAAATGGCGCAAAGCTGTTGACTCCCATTTTTAGACAACTTGTTTCCAGGTGTTCTGGGTACAACGAAGGTTTCGAACAAGTTGGGCATTGCTGATGACTCTTAACAAGACTGAAACAGCTGTCCGGTGCTTTTGTGACTTCCCAATGGCGAGCTGAGCCCCGATACCACATGATGAATAATTTCAATCAGTTGCGTCTTTCAAACATCCACATCATCATGTTACTTTTAATATTGTCTCAGCCAATTTTTCCACTTGCGTCCAGCGAATTCCTTTTGGCAGAAAATTAAGCATTTACGCCCACAAAAGGCAAGCAAGTACAAATGAGGAGATAATTTGACTTCTGTTTCGCACTTATGAGACAATGGATGGGTCTTTTAACTCGTGTTCCCTGGAAATGATGATGAATCCGGAAATCTACATCGGAATTTCAATAGTATTTCTCTAAAATGTTCAAGCGGATAGCTAATCGTTGAATAAAACTTGCATACCTGGATGAGTAGGCATAACTGGGTCAGTTAAGGTGTCACACAAATAATTCAAATATTTCTCAAATCTCACGAATTTGACGCCATCCAGCTTACAGTATCCTCCCCCAACCTCCCGCAGATTAAGCCAAGTTTGTTCTCATTTAAGGGGATGTGCACAGTTGTTTTTAGCATAAAATAGAATGCCATGGCTTCTCTTGCCCTGACTAAAACAGATTTAATGGGACACTTCTAGTCGCAGCGTACCTTTTGTCATGGCATAACCTCCAAATGCAGTTTACTGAGTGCACTTCCTTCCTCCCAATTTTTACACCGATTTACTTCTGAAACATTTTAAACAGAATTATGTACAATGGGCATAAAGGCCGACCGACTTAGTTGGATTGAGGTTACGGTTAATGTATTCGCGCAAATCAAGGGTGAAGTGGCCGCCAGATTTTCGAAGAACAAATTAGATTAATCATTCCAAAGCTACAGCTGATCCTTACTCACCTCAAGACTTTCCGTGACAAATTATTATCCGAGAACTACAAATCGTCCATTCTAGATATTTTAGTTTGACTAAGCCTAAGTGTACTTTCTGTCATGCAGTTTACCGCTTTTTGCGTCGTAAGAAATTCGCGTTGGTGGACAGGTTCTTTCAGGATTACAGTGATTGTCGACCCCCCCCCACCTTGCAAACCGATCTCACATACACATTTCTGGTTCTCAAGCCTACACGGACCGGCTCAGCTGATGGGACTGGTAACTTACTGTTCTTTGGAAGCGTCTTGTTTAGCTGTTGAACAAGGTGAGAATCAGTCTTTGTTACTTAAGCGTGACTACCAATGGCATATTCACAAGCATTTTTATAAAACTCGTGAAGTGATAGCAGGAACAATACAACGAAAGAGACGTACCCGTCTAAGGAGTCATTTATGAGAATGTCAGGGATGGCGAATATTGTAGAACAGCCTCATCAAAGATCAAGCTTAATTAGAATTCCTGACTGAGCACCCTTGGTCACTGTCGGCCGTAACAATTCCAGCGAGTAACCTGGATCATAGGTTTCATTTCCATCCTCCTGTGATGGGGGGGATGAACTTCAAGTTCATCATGGCACAAATTGGCTCTAGTTACCCTGCGGACCACACTGGTCATTTATTGGTGCGTGATCTGCCGAGAGAAGTCATGCCTCCCTATTAGCAATAAAACATCTTGGTTTCTTCACCGGATTTCGGGCTTGCTAGAATTATAGCTTTCGTTCTGCGAATAATTCACAGTAAGATCGAAAAAATCCATGGAAAGCGGAAAGACAGTGGTGGACTGAAAAATGGATGCACGATTTCTAAGGTTCTTAGTGAACCAAGATAACCCGTCCAAAAGTGATTTAAATGCTCTCACAAAGCAGGTGGTCAAAATCCGTGTTCAAAGACCGATTAATCACGAAGGGCGAAGTTGCGTGATTACACGAATCTGGCGAATACTTGAAACTTTGAAGCGGTTATGGGTTCATTTCGTACTGTCACAAGTTTTTAGATCTTTCGAAAACGACAGGCATTACTGCAATAAATTTCACATTTTTAATTCGCCTCATGCAACGAATTCTTTTAGTACTAAAGATTGCATGATCAATACACAGCGCATCTTGTTTGGTATGCGTTGAACGTAAAACCCACAAAACATCTGAAATACATACGTTGTGACAATGAATGAGTTGTTGTAAAGGTTCAGTATATAAAATCGCAGGACTGAATATATATCACAAATAGCGAAAATATATACCGTCTAGGATTATATGTCTCTTCATTACTTAATGAATGAATTTTAGCTCCAAATGGTTTATCACCGCTGGTAACCCTAGTCGCATATCAATACTATACTAATCACAGATCCCTCAATGTGCATGGTTATCTCACCCGATGTGTGTCAAGAAACGGAAGGGAACGTTTGTAAGTTGTGAGCAGCTAATTCGTAGGATGCAGTTATCCAGTATCTACTATTAAAACTTTGGTGTGGTACGAACTGACATTGTCCATTGTCCTTTGTGAATCCAATGTGGCCTACATGAGTACTTTACTTGTCATCAAAAAATGGAATAATATCATACCATGCAGCTATGAGGGAGCAGAATCGCCCACTTGAAAAAGTAATTCTTCTGTCGTTTTTACTACGAATTTAGTCCAACCCTTCATCAAATCGTTTTCTGGATAATAGATCAAAGAATTAATAAGTTCAGTTTGAAATGACTCCCCACCAACCAAAACTGATGGCATGGGATCCTTTAAAGTTATTAAAATGCACGAACCTTTTGGAAACAGCAATACTTTTTAGCCAATGAAAAATGCTCTATTAACCTAGTCGGTCGAACTGGGCAGGAACGAAAGTCACAGATTTGCACAGAACTTGGCGAATGGCAAATTTTTATTCAGTTTACTTATGATACACTTCCGTGTGAATCGCTCGTGGTGATATCTCGTCTAGCTGCGACAAAGCGAAATCGCAATCTCAGAGCTGTTTTCTCTTTTGCGATTGGTCAAACCCCGCAGTCGAAATCCAACAAACTGTGGACTAAATAACGCTTAAATTTGTCAGTTTCCTAACTAGACAGAAATTTATACTATTTGACCATGGTTACAAACTATGCTGACTTTTTCTCGTATGGTATATTCTTGTCACTGAGTTCATTTTGGCCATTTGAATACGTTAGTAAAGCTGTCCACCCTAGAAGTACATTTAAAAAACCGTTCAAGGTTACTAAAGCAGTAAGAAGGCTTGCATGCCGGGAGTTATCAAGATGGCTTGTTAATTCCTTGCCATCTAGAGCTAAACACACTGCTCAAAAATGTTCGTTCCACTTTCAGTGGCACAAGGGCTATCGGTGTATCCATCTCATAGAATTATGCCATTGTGACTTTTCTGTCAACCGCAACCAGAATGACGTTTTCCAGGTTAAATTAACACGGAACGAGAATACGGATTATCCATGGCAGGAAAGGATAATCATATGCCATGAAATAGCACTAACAAAGTAAGGCATGCATAACTCTTGGGAATGTCTTGAGTAATCCATATGAATTCACTTTTACAGTTTGGTTCATCTTTCGCAATTTTTAAAACTATGCATGGGCTGACGTATGGTGACGTGTTAATTTGACTTTTCTTTGGATTAGCTGGTACCGTGATCAATCGCTGATGATCATCCAGTTCCCGCTACCGGAGATCTCGTTAGCATCAAAGCGTGTAGAATTGAAAGCGGGATTATTCATCAATTTTTGGGAAACACCTGGAGTGCAAGATATCCATTAGTTTCAATCTAACCTTATTAGAAGCTATCAGGCTGGTTAGTAATCATTTGAGATACCACTAGCAAAGTCCTGATGCCTCATTATCTAAAAGATTTTTGAACTTTCGAATATACTAAAAAAAATCTGTCATTTACCTCACAAATTATTTTCCATCGATATGGATTCTTTCCGAGCGTGCTTTTTCGTGAAACGGTCGATTATTTGTGTAACTTTATCGCTTCATTGAAAATTTCATTTCCCATCTCCGGTAAATGTTAGCAAGAAATTATTTTATTACATACCAATAATGTGCAATTTAATTTTGAAAGCATCGCGTAAAGAAAAACTGAAGGCGTGGTAATGGGTAGCCCACTAGACTCGACACTAAGAGATGTTTTCATCCGTAGTAGAAACAAAGCTGAATTATTGTATTCACAAAATAGTTTCATACAAACGATATTCTTATTTTTACTGACTATTTAATTCCGCTAACTTAAACATTTCAGTTTATGAAGGAGGGACTAACATCTGTTCTAATTTTCTGGGCATCAAACTCACTAGGCGATCAAAAGGGACCACAAAATGCCCCATCCAAAGCAAGGCAACACAGAGTGGTCAGAAATTGTATCCTGCAAAGTTTAAATCAATCACGTATAAACTCGATCTAGTAAAGTCTCTTTATCACTGCATCAGAAGTATTTGCACGCCTGTCGCCCTTCTAGAAGAGGAAAGCTTCCTTCGCGCAACATTTATTCGAAATGGTTACCCACTAAAGTTCATTGGCGTCCACAGCCGACAAAAATAGAAGATTGACTCGATCTACAAGACCACGATGAAAGCGGTACACATCAGACTGGGCCTCAAGGGAGACCACATTCTCAGTGATTTTTGTCACATACTTAGTTCAGCCTCAAACCACACATTTTCAGTCGTAGTCTTTTTTATCTTGACAACCTCCCAGAGGATCATTCTGAACCAATATGATTCCAGGCGGATATCAGATTCTGCTTCAAACCAGTTCACCTGCATTCGCGTTGATGCGTAGGTTACCGGAGCGGACCACTGACTTTCACAACGGATGTCAGAATATATTCCCAAGTGGTTGACCCAATCAATGTAAAAAAAATTAGTGGACTCTTCTCCTGATGGTGACTGGCGGTCATCAGTCGTGAAACATTTGGTGAAAACCAAGCACATGTTTGACCCGATTTCATGCTTTCATACATATTACTGACCGGAAGATTTTAGCCTTCAGCTAATCTGATTAAATAAACAGGCTATTGGAACACAAGAGCCATTGACACAACCTCTGCATTCGCCATGGGGATGACATCAACTGTTTGTTGAACCGAAGGATATCCTGTAGTTCTCAGATTGTTTTACGTTGTTTTATGGTTAAAAAGCGATACGGGGCATCAACATCTGGCAATATTGGCCTTCGTTCTCTATCACTCAGTTGAATGGACACTACTTTGCCATTCACGGGCCCTGATCCGTATGTTTCGCCATTAAAGTACCCAGATTTCAGGTCGCAAGTTTTTGGCATCATTGCTTTTAGCTGAATAATATGTTCGTTCTACCCGATTTTCGAAATAAATGAGTTTCTGCTGATCAGAGACAATTCATTTCATATCAAACATGTTCTCTTCGCATCGTTGATATGAGTATTCGATATTACTTACGTAGCAATACGAGCGAGTGTTTTTGCAACTTTCGGAAAATCAACCCAATAAAATTTACTTAGGCTACCTGCAGAGAAGTCATCTATGAGTAGGGGTCGATCGCTCTGAGCTAGCGGACAGTAAACGTGAAAATCGGACATCATGTGGCGAAGTTCAACAAACCATTCAGAGCCTACCCGGTAGCATTCGACTCAAAAATCGTTCGTCCAGGGTTCGCGTCCTAGTTCGGGCGCGGTGGATATGCACTGCTCACGATTCCTAACAAGGATGAAACAGCTGTGCAGTGTTTCCATCGTTTCTTAATGCTCTGTTGAGCGATCATATCACATGGTGAATTATTTCATGAAAAATGAATTAGTAGAATAAGGAAATACTGTTTACGTTGAAAATCGGTAATTCTTGAAATATGCAATAAACTTGCAAGGTTTAAGGTGCCAGAGAAGTACCAAGAATTCTGCACGGAACTCACCATGTGCCTGTTCTTTGCTCGATGAGGATGTTGCATGAACTTTAAGATCTTTGCAAAATCACTTCAGTTTAGTCCACTTGTCACCACCGCTAACCAAAAACTAGTATATTCTGGCACTGTTTGATACCAAATCATAGTGAACGAACAAAAGTGAGGTCATAGGCCGCAGAAAAAAAAAGAAGTGCAAACTCTACTAAAAGAAGACCACCGATTGTACCAATTAACCTCGCCACCTAATGCTTCTATCCAAGGTGTTGTAGCATCTCACAGACCCCAGCCCAGTAACGCAGCCAGACCAACTCACAACAATCAACTGGTTATATCTGGCATGTCACTTGGACAAGTCATGGACTAACCAGCATGACCAACCTTCCATTATTTAAGACGGCTTAGAGGAAAGCACATACCGATCTGAGGAAAATGCGGCATATGTCACATCCAACCTAGCTTACTAGATTTCAAAATTTTCTGGTCGACTGAGCCACGTGATTCTATACCACATATCTCCATCCGGAGACGCCAATGACATCTGCTCCAAAGTTTTAACAATACTAGGCGGACAGTGGTGGACACATAATGGTAGTATTCCAACATCTTTTGTCTGCAGCAAAAAGTGTTTTTAATCTGGACAGCAGAAACGCTCTTGACGATATGGTTGTCGATGATTGCACGCCTCCTAGACGTCAGAAGTCTCAAGTTGGCAAACGTCAATGGAGCCTCACGTATAAGCGAGGTCATTTCATCCCGTGTACCACCGTCTGGTGAGATATTGCGGCAGGTGGAAAAACTTGTCCACTTTGCGCAACTCCTGCTATGTAGGGGTCGTATTAAGGACGATCAAGTTCTGAACGAGTACTTCACATCTGAAGTATATACAGTGCATTCCATTATCAGCCATATGGCCAAGGTTAACTTGCCACTAACTTGGTCTTTATCCAGGAGCGCAAAACTATCTGCTTATCGTAACTCAAATACAGTGCTCTCTGTGCAACTTCGATTGTATGGTTGGAAGTGTGGAGTGATAAACGGCAATCGTGACAAAAACCATCTCCATAGGTGAGGTGGCATTAAAGGTCTCCGTGAGAACCCACTTTTTAACTTTCTCCCGAAAGACTGTTTCAAGTAGTTCCCATTAACTGAAAATTGTAAACTCTGTAAGTTTTGCAGTAAGTGAGAGTGGCAAATGGCATGTGTCAATGTCCCTTATTTCTTTTGATGTTACCACTTAGTCTGCCCTTAAGAATGACCACGTAGTTGGACAACCAATGAGGTGAAAGGCAAGCGAGTGTAAAAGTTGCTCTGAGAGCTGCGACACTAATGGAAGGAAGAAACGGGCCACACATCCAGCAGGAATGATGTGATTTCGGGGTTGGGGTTTAATAAGAAAGATCCGATGACACAGTTGACATTTCACCTATTTACGGATACGGATGATCATCCATTGGTAGCAGTTTAAAATTGAGACAGCATTGAATAGGACTTGCCAGGCACATATAAGCTACTTCGTCAGTCAACATGTAGTCAATTAAACAACCAGAAATCTTCCTTCTGAACTCGAGCGCTTATAAGATGCTCCTACGGGAATGAAGTCATATTTAACGAGTGTATTACTAAGGCACTAGAAGGGTGAGGTACACGCTGAACGAACCCCAGCAGCATCCTTAAACTTCGCAAAATTCGTCATGGATTTAAGGTAGATTGATTCAAAAGTATAGGAATTCGGTGCATTTCAATCAACTTTAAAAGGCACTTAGGACACTCAATAAAAATGTTCACCTTAAGCAAGCTAGTTGTTTGTCTCAGATATCCCAGGCAACACTAACTGTCCGTTATCTGATTATCAACTTGTCACGGAAATTAATTTCGGTCAATACACGAATCGGCGCGAAGCATGCATTTTGACAGTCCATCGGTCCAGCAGTGGTCCAAGGGTACCACACGCTGGGTTCGACTAAATGGTTACACCACTAAACTCTTCCACTTATCTAATAAATGGCACTACTTTACTTGACGATCTGAACCAAACCGGCTAAATGGAGTTCACCTCCAAAAAGTGTGACTTAGATAGTTCAGTTCTGTTCCCTTCAGTTCACAAAACCATTAGATATGCACCAACGTGTTCGCATTGTGACTGCTATCTCATAGCATCATCTACTTAAACAAAAAAGAACGAGGAATAATGAAAGATGTACAATATACTAAGCTGAAAGTCTATGCAGAAGAACGAATGTTCCGAATGCAAGAACGTCACTGACTGAGGCGCTGAGCGGTATCGCCCACTGTACCCAACCATTGTTTCGGGGGATATCGTGGACCCTAACCCTGTAGTCTAACTACACTTACACAAGCTAGTCCAATGGTTAAAGCTTTCATACATTTTACCTGTCATCCACTGGCCACCTAAACCCATCTTCTAACCCTAACCTGACTCGGGGAATAACACTCAACGAGGCAAGCGTTCTGTGGGCATGCGCAAAATATGCCCCAACCACCTCCACCTATTCTGATTCCGTGCCTGTTCTAAAGGCTGGAACCTGGGACCCAGTATCTGACGTATAATTCCGAAGATACTCACGAAATTCTCCCACCATATTCTGCCAATACTACAAAGACAGCCGTATTCAAACATCGAAAATCCTCACACGTCTCTTCTCAAAGGCAATATTTCGGCAGCTTAGAGCAATGCTTTACTCACTGCTGTCGTATATACTCGGCCGTTAACCAATAATCGAATATCAAACCGAAGTCAAAGATGCCTCAAATTATTAAAAATAAATAGGACTTTCTGTATCAGCGAAGACGCATCATTTGACAAACGACTGCCGGGTGAGATACAACTACCGAAGTAACTAAATCTCTCCACCTAACCTAGTTTTTCCCCTACAAGAATAAGGTTCGGATTTGAGCCATTCTAGTCCCGCTACAAAATTTTACCTTTTGAAGGTACAAAACGCATAATAAACATACCTGCACTGTGATTCAGAAAAACGATAAAAACCTTACAACCTACTTGAGTTTTCATTCAGTAGTATAACTTTGTCCGCATAATCCAGGTGTGACAAATCCCTGTTAATCAATCCCAGCATTCCTACCTGTGGATAGGAATATCTCCGCAACCTTTTCACTGACAAAGTTAAAAGGGCAAAGTAAAAGAAGGCAACCCTAAGGAACATCATTTTCTCGCGGTGAATTCGGGTGGGAAATCGCAGTAAGCGCAAACTCAGCTTCGGTTATCTGCATACAAATATTGGGTTAGTGAAATGAATTTTTCTGGCACATCCCTCAGTGACAGGCAGCATCGAAGAACTGCAAGACTAGGTGAGTCGAAAGCTGCTTTCAAATCAAAAAAAGAAAACCTGGGTCTACGGAATAGAGCCTACGTTCTAAGATCTGTAGCAAAGTGCAAATTTGGTCTATACAACTCCGGCCGGGAAGGAAATCGTTATGGTTCTCGCGCATACATTCGCGGAGGATAATGCCCGCGAGAAGTTTGGTGCACTACTCACTAAAGTAATTCCTTTGTGATCTTCAAATGAGGATCTATTATTTTCTTGTAAGTAAGTGCAATCGCCAATCCTTATTAGTCCTTCGGAATCTCTTCCCTTGTTCAGGTTGGTACCACGGGTTTTGTTAATTTCGATGGCAACACTTCGCCAAAGTTCTTGAAAGGGATAACGGCAGTCCATCTGGTCTAACTGTCAGGTATATTGTATCTGTACCCATAATCACCTCCACCAACATTGGATCACTTCCAGGCACAAGTGGAAGGTCCACGGTGTCTGTAGGCCAAATAAACGGCCTCAGGGTGTTTTCCCAACGCTGCAGCCCACGCTCCTGGGAGCGAATCGGTGTACCTTCGGATTCCTTTATTAGTTTGCCTTCATGGACTAGTATTATTAGTCTATCTGTAAAAGTCGCGACTATTTTTGATAGTCGCAGCCTTTTCCAATACCCCACATCCTATGTATTACTTCTTCCGGTCATTTATCAGACTTCTGTCCAGTTGACGTCTCAGGAATCTACGGGCCTCACTGTGTTATATTCCGAAGGGCTGATCTGCAAGGATCCAAAAAAGCAGAAAATGTAGGGGATATCCATCAGTTTCTGAGATTTATATGGCAGTAACCGCTGAATGTAGTGGTTCTTTGATCTGCTTTCAGTATTAGTTCAAATTGTTAGCATTATGTTGAGACGAAAACCGCACCAAGAATTCCGACTGGAATTGTAATCCGCTTTTATCTTCTAGAAGCAGCTGTGCAAAACAAGTGGCAGTTTTGCTAGCGCGACCACAGACTAGACGCAAACAAAAGCGAGATCAAATCAAAGCATGACCTGAGTCAACAAGTGTTCATCAGAATGAACCCGGTCCTCGATTACTCCACATCATCCGTGAAGGGGATGAAAGTGAGCTAACGTCAGTTTTTATAACCAAACTTTGTATTCTACAGAAACCATCTGTGGTCAGAACAAACTTGGACGAGACATTCTCCGTTGTCGTTGTGATCGGCTAACACATAAAGCCGACTTACAATGTGCCGTTCCATCTTTGTTAAGTAGACAGAGTGAGCGTTAAGATCACCAGTAACCACCACAATGTCCGCTCAGCACACATTCCGGAGCCATCTAGAGGATTCCCAGTATAACTCATCTTTCGCCTCACTGGGTGCACAGATACGACGAACAAAAACGACGCTTCCGTCGACTGGCGTAGACGCGTACAGAACCGTCCAACTTAAATGCACATAAACTAAAATGAGATTTCATCTGAGATGCGAAGAATGATCATGATAGTGGGATCCTGCATGCACTTTCCAGAGTTTAAAGAATACTAGCTAAGGAGGCTTGTTGCCCTATTTGATCGAGTGTGCGGAAATTGAAGGCAGCCAAGCGAAGTAAACACTTCCGTTTAAGTAATGCTGGCAAATTTTTCTTCCTCTTCCCTTAATAATGCCATCAAATAAATCTGTTTGGCTGCCGTTTCTCGTGGCTCATTTTGGGTTAATTATTCTTCCACTCAATTTTCGATTGAGTTGCTAGCTCACATAATCCCAAAACATGAACGACCAGGAGAATAATTCGTCAGGCCGCTACCGATTGACCTTCCAGACAGGACTGGATCTTCGGCTTGGGATAAACCATCCAGCATAGCTCGTTGGGTCATGGAATCACGCATGCCATCAGACCACATCAAGGTTCAGACTGTTTATGATATTGTGGGGTAGATAGTGGTAGAATAAATGATCTCGGATATATATCTCGCGTTTACGGGGATTCGAGTACTGTCCGTATTCGAAGAGTTCTGCCTGACTGCCTAACAAGGAACCTTGGATCTCAAACCATGGCGCAGATTTCTCAAGCCAGTGTTTTGTTGTTTAAAAAGCGGACGATTCTATAGTCCAACTCCTGTGATATGGACAGGTAAAATATTTTCTATCAACAGCGTGCCCGTGAGCCAGCGCTAAATGAAATTGGGCACACTTGGCTTTTCAGTCTTGTGAAGGACTTGACACTTAATGGATCTCGATTTACTTGGTAATGAAATTTTAGTTGGTAGCTTCAAAATCGCAACTTTTGGTGGATACACGGGTTGACAACGACAGCAATGAACAATACCGTTTTTCACCCCGCTATTTCATTTGGAAACAAAACCGACAAAAACTAGCCGGGTGTCGGAAGCAAAAAGACGCACACGAAGCAATAAGAACCAAAACAGTAAAAACAACGGGAAGAGATAGCAGAAGCTACCACGGCTAAAATGACAGCCCACCAACAACTAAGTAACAGAAGAGCTCTTAACGGTTTATTATTGGACTGACTTAAAAACGTGATTAAAGATCCAACTTGTCCTAAGTTATGACGATTTGTGGGTCAAGAGCAACAGTGTAATCATAAACCATAGGAAAGCAGCTTGATGTCGATGAATTTAAAAATGTCTTGGTCGGAGATCAGCTTGTCAGGTTTCTTGGGGTTCTGATCGCTGAGCTTGGCATTTAGATCGCAAGCCTTTCATTTCCAGTCGAGGTGAGATTGTCAGGGCAAGTGCGCAGTTGTTGGGGCTCTTCTATATTTGTGAGGTTGCCATTGTCTTTGACCTTTGACTATTTTGACGATACTGACCAGGAAAATATGCACGCTTTCCACTCGATCTCTGTTGGTTTCACCTTTGGCGTTAGAAGACTTACATTTGGCCTGAATGGTTTGATCCATTTAGTTGTGAACACCTCTTTTTATATCGAGTGTATGAATATTGTGTGATTCAGTTCCGTAGACAGATCCCTATAAACGAATCAAGGTCTGCATGAATTGAATTCCAATTCTCTCAGTTAGCTGAGTTTCCTGCCTCTCATTCGAATCTACACTTGATCCTATTCAGTTTGTCTACTGACTGAATTATTTGAAGAATACCAAGCTTTTCAAAACTCATGCGCCTGGTAGTTGCTTGATCCAGGATCTCAACGTAATCCAGGTTGAATTTGTGTCCTTCTTGGTCTTCGAGGATTGTCATGAGTGAGAGAGAGAGAGAGAGTGTGGGCCGTCTTCTTGCAGCTAGTTCTTGCTCGAACATTCGGGTAGTCACTTTTCTCCCGGTTTGACCGACATAGCACCTGTCGCAGTCCATGCGCTTAACTTTGTAAACGATATTTGTTCCTTCCCTCATTTTCAGTTGCTCTTCTGGTTTTGATTCAAGCCTTCCCAAAATTTGAGTCGGTCTATGTGCAACTGTGATTTCTTGAGGTTAGCATAATCTTGGGGTTAATTCAGATATACTTTCGATGTATGGAAGAACGATCCTTCTACTTAACTGTTTTTTTCTGCTTATTCACTTGTTCCTTGTTCGCACGGTTCTTCATGCGAAGTCACTTGAATATCCGTTTTTCTCCAACATTCTGAAAAGATAAGTTTCTTTTTGCCTTCTTAGTCCATCTGTGTCGCAGTGAGTTTTGGCTCGTTTGAACAAGGTTCGGATGCATGACCGTTTATGATTGTTTGGGTGGTTGCTATCACAGTGTCGGGAACAAATAACAAACGTTCTAAGGTTAGAGGTCAAACCAACAGAGATCGAGTGGAAAACATGCATATTTTCTTGGTCAGTATCGTCAAAATAGTCCAAAGAAAAGACAATGGCAACCCCACAAATATAGAAGAACCCCAACAACTGGGCACTTGCCCTGACAATGTCACCTCAACTGGAAATGAAAGGCTTGCGATCTAAATGCCAAGCTTAGCGACCAGAAACCCATAAAATGCAGCCTACCTGTTTAGTACAAATTTTATGACGACCAAAATCTATTGGCAACCAGCTTTGCCATCTGAAGAAACTACGTAAATTCTTCGCTTAATTTCCATATAACCAGGAGATCACTCCAATGGCATAAGGGAACTCAACGTTTGACAAATTGCTAATGGTTATTTGGCTTTGCAGATATGTAGATTTTTATTTATTATACACCGGCGATTATTGAACTTCAACGAGACGACCTTTTTGAGAATGATAGATGGCGGAAAACGCACCCTACATAATACTCAGAATGATGTAGAGCAGCTGGATATGGTGATTATGATCGACCGATGCTGGCATTAAACACTGAACAGCAAATTGAAAAGGAAGGAAACCGTTCCGTATGTCACTATCACCAAAGGACGCAGACAATTGAAGAAAGAGTTTGACTTTGATGGCCTATATTTTCATGGGAGATACGAAGACATCTCTAAGTACCCTTGGCCGCGAGTCCTTGTCAACTTCAAACAAACTCTGGGCTGATGTATCCGCTTTGCTTATCATGTTCGCAAAAACATAAGCCATCCCTCGTCATCGCGCATGTTACTCACAATATCCACTGAATTCAATTGCGTCGGTATGCTGCTGATGGAAACCTCCGTCTCCACTATTCATCGGAGAGAGACCAGAGGGCAGCAGGGCTATCATTCTCATTACCACAAGAATGCATCGCCATGTATCTTTTAATTGATCATATAGACGTTTCAGCTGACACGCAGACAACGCAGCACACTATGGTCCTTCGCCTACTGGAGCACTCCCGACTCCGACCAGGCATTAGTATGCACTAGGCTGTCCATATTGTTTGGCGGCTCTCAAAACGCAAGGTCTGGCGCTGGTTAGAATGGTACAGGCTATCTGATCCGACCCGCTTATCCGCCTGTCAAAGCACACTGCCTGAAAAGCGAGAATAATGCCAACCTCAAACATCAATGAGGACTGGTCGCGCATCAAGGATGTCTTGCATTCTGCTAGCTTATCTAGTTGTGGTCTGACTCGTCGCGTTGTGATAACCTGTATTTCTGCTGAGCCTTGCGCCCTCTTGACGCACCCAGTTAATCCAGGCTGTTAGCGAGTATAATAAAGCATGATTGGTAATGAAACGTGAATTCAATGCAAGCTTGCGTAGGGACCGCGAGATCTGGTGGTCTCGGCGAGCCCTGGAGATGGAAATCCCTGCGGCCATGAGAAATTCTCACTAGCTGTTTCACCTTATCCGAGCTATCGGTAAAAGGGCGTTATATGTGAACGAAGTGATCTGTGAAGCTGACGGCTTACCTATCCAGAGACCCACCAACTGAGACGAAGATCCTCAGGGTTATCTGAGCCTTAGGGCATCTTAAAGCGCCGGACTCCGATGGACTTACCCCATTTGTGTTTAAAGGTGGAGGAATGAAACCAGTCAGACAATTTAACTTTTTGTTGTCAAAGATCAGTTACTACAATAAAGTCCCTCTTTGTGGAAAGAGTCGACCGACGAACACCCATTTAAAAGGAGCTTGAGAAGTGATTGTGCTAACCACAGGGATACTCGCCCAAACCTGACGGCGTCAAAGCTCGTTGAGTCCGTCATTATTCGCGGATTGCATAACATGCGCGAAGAGCAAACTTTTGAGAAAAAGGCCGTGTTTCCTTCTGATCGTGCACATGCTGATCAAATTTATACTCACAGACGGGTATAAGAGCAGCATTTTACATTCCAAAGGCCCAAGGTAATCGTATCCCTGGACATTTGCGCACGGTTCGATTCTGTTGACAGGTCTGGAACATGAGAATGTTTGTTGAGGAATGGAGTACCTGAGAAGTCTGTGTCAGCCCTCAGAGTTATACCGTCATATGCCAGGTCGGGTTAGGGCTTGTGACCAGCTTTCCCCACCCTTCGTCAACTACAGTGGTGTCCAAAAAGGCTGCCCTACATCCCCATTTCTTTTCAACTTTGTCTTAGAGGATGTTATACGAA
>LUCM01010268.1:119865-222947 GCA_008360955.1 Fasciolopsis buskii | reverse complement strand
CTTGGAGTCAGCCAATATCTTTGTACAGCTTGGCAAGACAACTGTAGATGACATGTATACGCCGCAAAACGGATTGATGAGGGAATTTTTTTCAGTTACGTAGCCTAACAGCATGTCATATGATAAGTGCCAGTTTTCTGTTGCCCCTGCCGTTATCTCCTTAGCTCAATGTGTTGCAGTGAAAACAAGAAAGTATTGAATACCTCATATCCGAAATCCGTAAGTATCTAAACAAATGCACGTAAACTGGGAGCCCTAATTTAGGACTGCGGAAGAAACAACTTAGTGAAAAAGTTACTCGGGATTTAGAACTCCGGCATCTGTATCATGCTATTATTGATTTTATCGGAACCATCATAGGCTGATGAACTTCGGTTAGCCAACCGACGACGAGTTTCGTTGGATTTACTTCTAGCCTGTCGAGAATCAGTCAAAGCGGATAGCTGAGAATACCTTATCATGGTTGTGGAATATTAACTACTGACTTCTCAATGTCTCATCTGTATGGGCTTCTATCGACATCCTTACCCGCTTTGTCTTGGTAAATATCAAACCTACTTTGGTCTGGTGCGGCCCATTAGGAACGCTTATTGTGCTGATCACTTCGCGGTCTCTTAATCATATTACTAATAATTCTGGGAAAATTTTGAAACATAATAATGCAAGCTTATATCGATGTAGGAAAGAAATCCAAAAAACAAACTGAGTTCAGTTTACTAACGAGCTGGCAGATGGTGGATTGTTGGCAATCATCCATGTTCCTTTTATGTTATGTTCTATGATCATTGTTTCAACTGCGAAGAGCAATACATAGATTAGGTCTTTAATGCATAGTTTGCCAAGCTCTATTTTGACTGGTTTATTTGGAGTTTTCATCACAAATAACAGATGGCGAAAATAACTGGTTTCGGATTAAAAGAAGTTCCATTTTATATTTCCCACCTATCGGGGGTAAAATAAAGAAAAGACTCGGAAGCAAAGAAAGTGCTCATAAATTTGATCCAAGTCCTAATCGGCAGGATCGGATTTAGAAAAGCCTGAAGCAGTGACAGAATGCAGTAATGTCTGTTAAGACTACTCCTGCTATTCATGCTGCTCTAAATATTACTTATTCTGTTATAATTAGTTGTGAACATGATACTTGAACTTTCAAGCAGCATGCACTAGCAGCTGGAAGAGACTGCGATTTTGGATGTGAATTGAACACAGGGCGTGCGATGGCAGAACAGCTGACTGTTTCCCAATTTGATGCAATAGGAAAATGTAAGATTGGTTGCAAAACTCAGACTATTCTTTATAGTCAGATGAATTGGGTAGTCATTTCGAAATCAATTTTTAGCAAGATCTGCCTATTTTCATAGGGAAAAATTTATTTGGTTTTCTAAAATACGGCCCATATCAGAACTCTAACAAAACACCACCAGTATTGGAAGTGCAAATATTAATATAATGGCTGTTATCCATACTTCCACTAGGTTTATAATGCTTCTGCAACCGCTGATTCTACTACCACCACCAATACTGGTAATACTACCGGGAATGCAGCCAACGCTACTGGCATCGGGCATTCCACATCACCGTCGTCCAGGTAGCACCACACAGTCAGCTGTACCGAGGCTACATTCACGGAGAAATTCATGTGTTAAATTTTACTCTCATGCCGAACCCATGACCTACGAAATCACGTAATGCCCCCACTTGATTTCTAAATACGAAACGCAAGAATTTACCGTATTGCATTGGGATGAAGACAGACATAGGAGACTGCGAAAAGCCTAACGGGTTAATGGACCTTGTCCTAATTCACCGCTAATGAACAATGATTAGGACCATTTAATCCGAACAGCGAAACTCTTGTAATTTTGTTCTTTAGTAGTTTTATTTACGTGCCTTCAGTTCAGTTTAAAAACGATTGCTGAAAAACCAGAGATGGAACACATCAAACCATAATCAGCTCAACCTTGGTGACTGTTTATCCTCTGAGAATGTGAGGAATTTATGTTGCAGAAAGGTTTTTAGTAATAACATTTTTCTTTATCCCAGTGATTCTTAGTAACTCTTCGTCTGTCATATTGGCCTCACTCCAGATTGCACAATTTGTTGGTAGAATTTCACAATTGATCAACTCCCCAATGAGTTATATTTCAGTCTAAGACATCTTGAATTCTTATTCACTAGCCGAATCAGTTCAACTTGGTTTTTATAACGTTGCTACAGGGTTATTATGTCTTCTTCAAAACTCTGAGATCGCTTGCTGTTATGACTATTCTTGCTAACTATAACCATGCCAAATTGACTAGGGGAGGCAATACGATGTATGTGGAAATGGGACGATGTCAAGCACATTCATTTATCTTTTCCTCATGTTCCCCAAACAACCATTCACTCCGTTGAAAGTATGAACGCGAAAACATATAATGTACAGTGCTTTTGCTGTTTTGCACAACGAAGTGAACGAAACAATTGCTGATCCAAACAGTGCCAGTCTTCAGTAGGTGCTAGCTTGCGTTACTGCTCCAACTGGGCTATTTTCACCACAAGTCCACATTTGGAATTCCGGCCAAATAATCCTTCCGTTCATCGTACACAATGTGAAGATGTAGTCTTTTTGGTCCGTAAAGGAGCTTGTTCAGTTGACTTCATTAAACTTAAATTCATTGACCGACAAGGATTGTGATGAATATATACGGCCATCACGTAGTTAGCGAATCAGCCACTTATTTTCTTTGATTTGCCTTGCTTAGCCTATAGGGATAGAAAAGGCAACCTGCTGTGTGCATACACCAACCTGACTTGATCGTGGAATCAAAATTTTATTGCTAACAGCAGGCATGGAGGATGCGTCCATTTTTGAATAACTGAAACAAGATTGCAGTGCCAAAATCGACATCGGAGTGTAAAAGTATTGGAAAGTATCGGATGAGCACAATTAAAGCCGCGAAACCTGGCCATGTGCTTCTGGTGACATTTTGTTCTGTAATCTGTGTACGATATTACTTGCAACAATTACCAAAAGTAGCTTGATTTTAGTAAGTCGTACTAAGACTTACGGCTCCAACCGTCCAAGGATACGAGATTGTTCTCAAAATGTCGTCAAATATGAAAAACAATTGCTACAATCTGAAGAGGACTAATTCCCTGTGCAAAAAGACCTTTTTCTTTGATACAGTCACTTCGGTCTGCTAACAAAGCTATCGTTGAACAATTACCTCTAGCCGGAAACTGTTTTGAGTACATTTTTCTATCGTTTTTTTTTGCAGAACCCTTGGGCAGACAAATAACTTGCGCATTCAGGTGCTTCTGGTGAAAGCATTTTGTGGATAAGTTCACGTATGGACAGATCTGTTTGTAGGAAAAATTCAGGCAGGTGCGCCGTCCTACCGTCAAGATTATCTGTTTTCAAATCACCAGGAAAACACAATGGAATTAAAAAAAAGCCGTATAACCACTGTTTCGGCAAATGAAAAGGAGATTAAATATTTTGACCCAAGTGTTTTGTCAGTTGTGATGTCAGAGGTATCAGTTCGGAGCAAACATTTTTACTGGATGGAAAGCGAATAAACGCTGGCGGCTCCAACGAGTCTGCAGATAAATGCTCAAATAGAAATATTGTATATTTTCATGGAAAGGTAATGGCTAAAACGTTAACGTCGGAGCAGAAACCACATGACACGTTTACCATGCTCGGATGTAATTGGGTGAATACCTCGGAATCAAAATATGAGTCGCCAAAGGGAAATAATGTCACAGATCAAAAGAAATGCTTAAAAGATTTATGTAAGACAGTGGTGAAAGTGATCATGATGACAAATTAAAGCTTCAGTATCTAGCCAGAAAACATTAGGAAGCGTTGCGACACAATAAAGCAAGATTCGAGGGTGGCGAAAACCTGCACACGATTTTTCACTTGGTGAAATCGGAAATTACATCAGCTGACGAGTACGTAAATCCGAACGTTCCAAATTTCCAGCGTAACATTCATTCGGTGTTAATGGTAACTTTGCTAAAGTGAGCAAATGAAAAAAAGAAAAGCTTGAAGCTTTGGTATGCCGACCAGTAATCGTTGGAAGTGTATTCCCACTTCATAAATTAGTGGCCTGAGGTTCCAGATATTGGAGATGTTTTATCGTATTTAGAATTTTGGTCACATATATCTCGTCGGATTCCGTTGAATTTGACGCAAACGTGCCAGCCCACTCGGTGACACTGCACCATAAAACGCAGACTGTTTTTCGGCGACGACTTGGGATGATACCTTTACAAAGATTGAATCACAATCACCGTTTGTTTTCCAAAGCGACCGAAATGACGATCTCACAATTGAATGCTTACCGTCATTCTATGTTGGATAATCACTGCTTGAATAGCTGATGAGTTTCTTTTGTTCATTTTCCTTCACTTCTGTTTCATTATTGAAGCAATAGTCCCAGTATGTTGACAGTTTACAGCGACATATTTTCTTCGCTGAACAAACAATTGTTCTCTTGGTCCGTGGAATGCATACGGCGAATCGGTCTGCCGGATGAGAAAATCTGTCTCAGCTTCAGTCATCACCATAACCACTCTACATGTCCAAGTGCCCAATTAAATCACTGATATATCACCAAGTGCATGCTCATGAGATACCCTAAGACTAGCAAACCAAACTCCGAAAGAAAAGGTTCGCACCAAAGGTCTACTTACAACATGTTTTTCTCAAACACTGTGCAAGTTTCTCAATCTTAAAACTCGTTTTCGTCAGACCGATTTGTCATCATTTCGAGTCCTTTTCATTTTACCTTCATCCAGCTGCATCCGAAACCTTCATTGTTCAAGTTGTTCCTCATCGACTCCCTCTTTTTCCAGTCGTGTGATGCCAACGCTCAACTCACCATCAAGAAACCATGGAAGCACTGGATAGCTGTTTCATCTTTCATAGGGATCAAAAGAAGTGCGTATCCACCCTACCCAAGCCGGAACGCGTCAGATTTCAACACCTCGCTTTTCGTTGCAACCAGTCAGTTCCGCAGTTATTTAGCTTCCTATTCACTTTGGCCGATGACATTTTAATATGGACATAGTCCGCATCGGTCCATTGGTTTTGGACATTTTCGTTGAGACCTCCATCACTTATTTATCATTTAAACCGTCTGATCACCGCCCACTTGCTCCTATTCCTACGATGCACTTTCCAGTTTTCAGACTAAAACTTGTCTGCTTCCCCAAGCGTCAGTTTACATTAACTGAACCAGTTGGACGTAAATTAACAAACTTTGGCTTAGAAGGTCAGCAGATGTTGTTATCTTACTGGTCCTCGGTGCCAGCGAGAATTTTTACGTTGCAAGTGACGTTTTCTAACTATTTCGAAAGTCCTTTCCAGAGCAAATCGCGGGTTTAACCGATTTATGTACTTTTCTCATACCCTAATATCCAAGGCGATTGGCGCAAAAGTTTGATTTAGCCAGTGCGCATACATCCCGACAGACAAGAGATAAACACAAAATATTGTTTGCATGAGTAGTTTTGACGACCTGAGGCGATTCGAACAGACAACACCGAGAATGAGGCTTCCTGACGTTGACTGTTGACCTGGACTTCTTAAGCAAGACGCCAGCTTGTGATGAAAATTTTACCTTTAGAGGACATGAGTAGATGTTCCAATTGTATAATGTCGCAAAAGAAATTCAGTGTTTGAAAGAAAATTCTGAGGCTTTAGAATGATTTAGAGGTCGGTGGGTCAATGAACAATATTATGTTACTAAACATATTGTGAAAGAAATGCATGATGGGCGTCTCATCCTTGCTAGTAGACATTTTAGTCCTTCCGCCTAATTACTGCCGAAATAAGGCTGAACAGGATCAGCAGAAAATCGCACATGGGACCGCTGCATAGAAGAGCAGCATAACGTCCCCGCGAGTTGCAATGGCCGTGAATTTCTCATCGAGTCATTGTGTTAATCGTATTGTTTTCGCTAAATAGAGTACTCTAAACTTTGCCAACCTGAGAATGAGAGCCAATCAACTCACTTAAGAAAGAAACTCTGGGAGGGAAAGAATAATGACCAATTCGTAAGACTCTAAAGTAACTTTCCAAACGCCACGGTAGGCAAGATTCGATCGTGGGCATTACGTTTAGCAGCGCTAGTCAGTAAACAGTTATCAGAGGCTGCTGAACTGTGCAAAATTCGTCAAAGCTCACCCACCGAATAATAAAATGAAGCAGAACACAAAGCTTGGCTTGACAACATGTTATCAATTTAAATTGCCTTCTTAGGCCTATTAAATTGAGCTTTGAGTAAAGGCAACACGGCCCGTCTTTTGTGACATAGGCTCGTACAGAATGAGGATCTCCAAAGACCCCAAGTGAAGTCAGGCTCTGAAGTACTTTTTGAAACATGGGTAGAAGTTTATAAGACTAAGTAAATTAACAGAATTTCTGTGAAGAGTTCCTAGTGATTTATCAATTCTTCGGTTTTAGTTCGTACAGGTCGCGATCGAAGTCATCTGTCTTGAGAGTATGCAATTCTGACAGGCTTCCTGTGTCGGCATACAGCCAGAGAGGAGTAACCAAACAATCTGATGGATCAAACGTTTTATCTGCCATTTTTCTGCCCATATTTTAGCTTCGGGGTATGCCGTGATAAATAAGCTTTACAGCAGTGTCCACAAATTACTTATTTGAGAACATCAAACAGAATGGAGAGATTGACAACCCCGAGGAAAATTTGTCACATAATGTAACGACAAAGGCCCCGTGAACATGTTTGATAAAAAGTACAGCCTTCAGGTCCGTTGATCTATCAAACTACTGTGCTGACAACGAACGCAGCCTTGAATTTCACGCTCATGCAGACTGCTAGAATTTTTACCATATGCGCGTGCGTGTAAAACTCAACTCAGCACGGGCGAGTACAAGAGAATAGAATATAGTTGCAATCACAATTTTACCGCTTTCCATCCTGTCCGAAGAATACCAAAAGCTAAATTTTTCCACAAATTACATTCCTATCAAAATCATTCACCTATTGTGAGAATTCAGATGGTGTTTTGTCGAAAACAATTTAGATTCCAGTAATCTAGTGTGATAAACACGATCCATTAGTCCGGAATTTCACCCCACCGTCATCGACGTTCCACCGTCATCAATAGACCGGTAACCCCATAAGTAAAATATTGCTAAGTTAGTGTACACCAAATTAAACCATGAAACCATATTACGTTAAAATGTGACCTCGGTTCTCCACGGACGTCTATATGTCTGGTCTGAAGTCCGCCAACAACAAAATTTTTTCTGGCTCCACTTTTCTGGGCAAATATTCGATCGAAAATGTCGGGTCTGTGCGATGCTCCGTAAGACCCGTAGGGACATAAAAGAACCGCAACGTTGTTGTAAGCGAAGCTGTTTATTGTTTATTCTGTTGGTGAGCAAACGGGTGGGTTTAGGGCATATTTTGTCTAGCAAAATGACTTGAAAATAGAATTGTGTTATAGAAAATCGGTGGATTAGCGACTGAATAGACTGAATGACTGAACAAGTGACCGTGTTACAGTGTCCTTGGCGAGCCGTTGATAGGCAAATGTGGATCGGGAAATTCAATTAAAGTTTACGCGTCCAAAGCTTGGCCCCACAAGCGGATATCCAGTATGGCCATTTTCCGCTTGCATTGCAGGTGCTCTACCACTGGTCTACGCTGGATACGATTACTGATCACAAACTGCCTCAATAAGCATCTGAGTTTCGGCGAGCCACTGATCACTTTAGACAGTGTTTTATCTTAAATCACATTTAGGCGGTCGCGCCAATACGAAACTCCTTAAGACACACCGAAATGCATCTCATATTCCAATCAGCTGCAAAGTTCACTTTGATTGTAACTTGGCCGACTGAAAAAAATCCCTTGGCTAAAACCTGGATATTTATTGTCGTTGTAATAGTAGTTTTCATAAAGGTTGATGTCCATTTATGTCCCTCATGCATGAGAGCTCTGCCCATCATATTTCAGGAGTACAGCATCTGTCCACCATGTGAAAGATCAATGATTCGATTCCGACTGATGAGGCTGGCCTTCAAAAATGTGCCTAGCATGTGAGTATTCTGTTCTGCTTAATATTTGAATCCCTATACTACATGAAAACAACGAAATATGGAGGAATGGTAGGATAGAATGACTTATTAGTTAATCATAATATTGGTTTATCGGCAGTAAGTTTATCCAGCTAAATTGGAGGAATAGGTGAATGGTTGGAATAACTGATTATCGGCTATTCGGATCAAAGTTTTCCAGTGAAAAAAATAATAACTAGATTGGTAAGTGAATACTGTACGATAACAAATCGCAAAGAGTTACTTTGAACTTTTTGCTCCAATTTGATGAAGACCGCCGTTCCCGACCAATCGATCATGAAGTTTGTTTCAGATCATGGCGATCAGATTCAATCAATATCTCAAGTTCACTCTCAATTAATCAGGTTTATCCTTGGCCTAACAAATTATCCGATCAGAAGAGACACGAAAAAATAACAAAATCAAGCGAGAAGAGACAGAAAGAAAGAGATAGATAGCGCTGAAAAAAGAGACGTTCAAGCAAACCGTGACCTTGTTCATGCACTGACGGTCATTAGGATCAATCGCATCAAGTTTCATGGCCTACAGATGTGCTCTGCAGGTCTTTAGCCAGTCTAAACCTTCATGTTTGCTTGTACCTTGTTTGGTTTGGTAGTTCAGCTTAATGCTGTACACGAGAAATCAGTCAATAACAGTATTTTGAAAGTCTAATCCGAGAGCAATCATCAGAAATCTGGCTACATTGTGTATCAATCAACTCTCTGCTTTCGATGCGTATATAGAAACTTAAATATGAGCATAATGAGCTAGAAATGACATTGGAAGCAACCGGCAATATCCTGACGGCTTGTCGTTAGAATTGCCTATTGCTTGTAGATCAAAGGAAGGGGACAATCATTGATCTGACATTTTTCAAAGTAAAAAGGACCATTCCTGTGGAATTGTTTTGATTTAAAATAGCGATTTCCAACTTCATTCTGTGATTAGCTCACGCCTTGGTATTCTTAAACTTTAGGTCCGGTTCTATCCTATGGATAGATGTACACCCATCACGCAGACACGCCTATTCCATGGTTTTGTAATATGCAGGCTGGCATTTTGATTTTGCCGTGGGACTGCTGATGATGGCTGATGAATCTAATGGGCTTCGAGTTTTGTGCTTCTAGGAATTTCAGATAAGGCACGAAAGTTCCCAAGGCTTGTTTCGATGATCATGGTTCATCTTGAATCCGCTGATGACGTCGGGGGAAGTGATGCTTGTTCAGTACGGCTTAAGCTAAGGTTCACGGAAAGTAGCCTCTTAGCTGTTAGTTAAAGAGGCAGGGACAAAACTGCATATTGAGCTAGGACACGCTGATATTAACAAAATGGAAATCGCTATGAAGCAGTTGTTTTAGGGACTACAAATACAGCGAGATACGATAAACGTATGTATTGGATTTTATCTCCTCGGGGATTTCAAAACACTTTCCAAATTAGCCAGGTCTCGTTGCAGACAGTGATTATTGGGTATTCAAACGCAACCTCTGTGCAGACATAAAGGGAAACACATGTCGAACGCCGATTGATCATCTGGGAACTTTAATTTTCATAGACCATTGGATTAAATGATGCAAGGCCACAGTTTTGCAAGTTTTGAGGTTGATGGCGTTTGGTGTTATTTTTGGTTGCTGCTCAAGTAAAACGAAGTAAGTTTTTACCCTCCGGATGAGTTGGAAATTGCACCTCAATTAAATTCAAAAATGAGGCACGAAGTCGAAATTGGAAGGTTGTGACCGAAGTTTTCTCTCCACTGTGGCAGGAAATCGTAAATAGCGAATTTCACTTAATGTGTTTTCTTTTTGTGGCACCTAGTTCATTGGAGGTTTTTCCCGTCGTGCAAACTTTCATGCACTTTCATGCACAATTCGGTCAGATAAATCCCATCAACGAATCAATGCCTATGTGGATGTTATAAATTCACCGGCTTTTGACGGCCAACTGATGACTAGTCGTTAGGAGTGGCATGACCACTAGTTATCGGAATAGAATGCCGGCGTAAGAAAAAGAAGCGCTTGTTGCCAGGCCATGGACCCGAGCGGGGATCACTGGTAGCAGCTCGTACAGTGAATTCAGTATGCACGTTTGTCTCTATTTGTGTTCTATTATTAGTTCAGTGATCGCTTCCTTGAATACTTGGGGGCAATGAAATGCGGAAATGACAGATGGTGGGAGAAACTGTGCTCAAGATGATGATGCCCAATTACCACCATATTGCTCAGTTGTCTATCACGGCTGAACACAATTGTTTCAGAATCCAATAAAATGTTCCTTCCGTGGTATATTGTTCTTAACACTAAGTAGGTTTATCGTAAAACACCGTACCTATATACAAAGATTCATGAATAAATGCTTATCGAAAGAAACATCTCAATAAGTGGACTCTTTCGGGAAGCCTTCAATTGTATTCCAGGATTTTCATTTTGACAAGAGGCCATCCCCGAATTAAACTGAAATACACCAAATGTCAGTTGGGTGTTAAAAACTGGATTTTGTCTTGGTTTTAAATCGGCTTATCTTACGAATTCGGTCGCAAACAGACTGTCAAAGAGTCAAGCTACGCAACACTTTACTGCCCAATTGAAAGTATCTAGAGGTCAATAGGATTTCTAAGTACGAATTAGAAATTCAGATATCAGTCATCTAACTTGGATTCACTTTCCAGTGAACACGCTTCTCGAATGACGGTGTTCAGAGATGTGATAGATTTGTGAAAGATAAATTTTGCCAGGAATAGTCAAAAGTTAAATCCTAGGTATTGATAATTTTACTTCTTGTTTTGATTTGTTGAATTACGCATCATCTGTCCCGTAGTGAATGCTAACGGAATCCAGTCCGTCCAATCGGCCATCCTGATGGTGTCAACTCGAAACCCGAGGAAGTTTACAGTTTTCGTTAAAGGCAATGCCTACCCTTCGGAGAGTGTCGTCATAAAATCACCATGATTTCACCTGCTTTCTTTTAAGGGAAATTATGACCAACCAAAATCGAATAGAGTTCAAGGAGGAAAAACTTTCTTTATCGATTAATGTCTGCCTTTACCAGAATCACTTAACAGTGGTGAGATAAAGATCATGCAACAATTTCAGTTGAATGACTAACACTACTAACGATTAACTAGTTCACTGTGGCCACTTTGCACATTTGTATTCGCACCGGGCTGGAAGATTTTGATGAATTTCAAAATAGGTAGCTAAGGCATATTTGTTTGAAGAGGCACAAAGCATTTTTGGCAGCCCAGATTTGTATTTTGCCGCCATTGATTGCGGAGAGTCTTGACCTAAGAGCTCCGTGATATCTTGTAAATGATTTCGATATTCTTCAGTTTGAGAAAAATAGCACTAATTTAAACCTCTTATGAACAGACGCAACGAGCAGGAGTGATTGGATTGTGGTAATCCGGATAAAGGGGACAGATGATGTAAAAACCACGAAGCCGTACAGTGAAAAACGCGATAGGTAATTACGCCTGGATCTGTTTCATTTGACCTCTGGAGCAACGGAAGCCTTGTCTTGTACAGTTGGTCGATATAACCGGGGTAAGTTTTAAGTAACCCTGGATACGTTTGTTTTGCTAGTCTGTCTTTGTTGATCGCATCACTTTGGCTTAGATTCACAGATAACCTGGCCGGTCACTGGAAGTTTCTTGTTTGCTCGACATTCACGTTGTATTCTCTAGTGTCTTCTGAAGACTCTGTAGAATTGACCATGGTTGTTTTATTGATCCATTGATCGGTTGACCTTTCCAATGGTCAGTGCAGAGAACATCAGTGGTCAAAATAAACGGGACAAGCACGGTCGCATTTGATCGCATCTCTTTTTATGTATCCATCTCTCGGTTCATGCATAAAGCACATCGTACTGAATAACACGTATAACGTTCAGTAAGATCGTGAACTCCTTGTACTTCTGATCATACACGTACGCACTCCAAATGTGCCAAGCTGTCGGAAAAAAGCGACCTACTCAGCCGCAGAGTGATTGATTGATTAACTGTTCAGCCAACTAGAGGTTTGTCCATGATTGGCTGGTCTGCTTTGATCTTTATCAGGATAAATTTATTATGGCTGAACTAGCAGGGTCTGAACTAGAAGCACGAAGAACTCGACTGAAGGACCATGTTGATACTCTTCAGTGTAACCGTACTGGTTTTGGGCTATGCATCCGCCTGTAACGGTAAGTGTTTTCCTCGCGTCTTACTATGCACGGTTACTTAATCACGGGATGGAATTAGTCGTCACCCGATGTGATAATAATCTGGATAAACTTCATTATGCAGGTTCATAGAGTTCGTTGATAAACAACTCGGTGAAATATAGTTTGAAATTTGTCGATATCAATTGTTATACACCTGTCCTAAGCAGCTCTGATTCGGTGAAAGGCTGTAGAATAAGAGTGGCCCAGCAACGTTTTAGGAGAAATGATTTGATCCGGTTGTAAATGGAATCCAAATCAAATGGCGCATTTCACGTGGCAACAGTACCGTAAAGGATGAAGGGTTTTGCACTCCCTACTCCCTCAAGAAATGCTTATTGATTTCATTGATTTACTATTCTTATATGCATTTAGTAGGGTTTACCTTTTATTAAATCATCTACAGTTTCGCCTCAATAAATTCGTAGTATTTCAGTCATTGCTAGCCCAAATTTAGATGGACTGTGGTCATGTAGAAAACTGATTTCATTCCCGTTTCTCTTGAGAAAATGCCGCTATAAACCAGCACTTTTATAAAGACGACGATTTGTTGCTAATGCGTGTTCAGTCTCTAGGACTGACCATTCTTCAGGAGGAACCATAGGGTTGTGAATCGGATCATGATTGATTTTGGATGGTTTGTAAAATAGAGGTTTAAATAATAATAGTTAAATCTATGGGCGGGGCGAATTACTGATGTAACCTGTAATTAGGCGAAGGAGAAATGTCTTTACTCAAACCTGATCATGATAAAATTAACACTACTATCAGGCAATGAACAGCAAACATTTATGTGCGTATGTCTTATTCTTTTGCAGAGCAAGTCGGATGTTGTGGTAAGCAGCCTACATTTGTTTTAGCCAAAAATTGTTAAAAATTAATACTGTGACTCCAAGCTTATCCTATGTGGTAAACAAACGGCAACTGTATTGCTACACATCATTCTCGACCGAATGTCCTGTTTGTGAACGAAAGTAGGAAAACATAGACACGATGAGATAGAACGGCCAGTGGCAGTTTCCGCACGAAACGAACCTCGAACTAGGACGTCGAATACATGATCGAAAATCTATAAGATAGATTTGAAATTTAATATTTTTATTACCTTGGAAAAACAGAACCTTTCTGAATAAACTTTGGGTAAAGTTGGTTGCATCGTCGGCTAGATAGCCCGTGATTCGCCCAAATTCACGGCGTCGTTTGTAATGGCTTTTTGCTCATTTACAATTTATATACCCCGATTTCCAAATGAATTGTTTCAGCCTGTTCAAATCCGTTTATCCGGCATCAAGACACAAAACTTCCGCATTGAGAGAACAACACCTGGCGGTTGTAAGATGCCTCCACGGTTAGCTTTTACAGCGGGAGTTTCACACATAAAAGTCTAATTCTCCAAGACATGGGCAATAGATCATGTAGTTGATGGCTGCAAATCACCGGATTTGGTGATGGGCAAAAGTGGACAACTTTTCTGACGTTCGCCAAGTCCGTAGTTAAACACCAGAATCGGAAATCGTAAGTGAGAAATTGAGATCTCATCTGGAGTAACACAACGAATTAATCATGGTGAATTTGACAGATGTTGCGGAACAGTGCGGCTGACGTCTTTCCGTACTAATAGGTATTCTTTAATGAAACTTTTATTTGAGTTACCCGTAATATTTTCTTTTTGCAGGACTAAATCCAGCCCCTGGCCTGTGCTATGATATGAATCGATATATGGGTACGTTTATTTCCAGCGCCTTGTCTAGGTTTTTATTTCACGGCTTCCATCATTAAGGAGTTTGGTATGACGTGACGTCGGTGGCCAACATGTTATTGATAGTTTCGAAAGCCAGTGTGGACCTGTTGTGTTCCTGTCCAGCAGCATTGGAACTGGGATAGGAATTCGAGATGATCGATTGCCAGTGGAAATCTTCAGCCATTACAATAACAGGACTGATTCTCACCGGTCCAGTGAACATAAAGATTAAATAAGATGCCTCACATATCTGTCACTAGATTTCCAAGCCAAAGATCTTTAAACGCATCAAAATACCGGTTGAGGACGAAATTCTTTGTAGGAAACGAAGACATTAAACCCAATCGTAAACAGATTTGGTATTTGATAGTTTGCATTAAGAGCAGATTTAGTATGAATTTTCATGGTTTGCGCCCCAGTCCCGACGCAATAAGTGTGCGTTACTGATGATTCCTAACAGGAATGAATGAGTTGTCTATATTCAACCTGTAGAGTTATTTCTTCTCAATTACCAACTAATGTAGGCTTTGTTTGGAGTTGCTCAAGTAAAATCTGGGATAGATGATTCCATGTATCTAGTAAACCAATCGATAAACAAGAAATTTATGCGGATTTACTTTTAGACATAAGTAAAATAAGTCAGAAATAACCGTAGAACACAGGTATTACTGTTATCGGAAAGGCTTTGATGACGCCAGATTCAATGACTACAGGGACAAGAAGAACGAAACCTTGGGTACGAAAACCCGCAAATGAGCTCTTCTCCATTGAACTGCAATCTTTTGGCATCGGCCAAGCTATCATAGGCATGATAGAGCTCGTACGTAACCGAGGTTGAGGTCAGTGCGAACGTCCAGGTCTATACTTGAATATTAGGTCCACATCAATAACGATATTGGCAGACTGTGGTCTAATTATCTTTGGGGTTTTTAATTCCCGGGGTAGGAAACAAAAAGATTCCCTGCTCTAGAGGTCACTCATAACAATTCGAACTGAGTATCGTTCCTGTCTCTTTCTGCGGAAGTTCAACTTATCGGTTAAATTCTGGTTGTTTCTCTGCATGACAATAAATATCACAGCAAGACGGCACGCAATGAAACAAGTTCCAGTTCCTAGATCTTGCTGGACCATGTATATTGTTCTTTTCCAAACCACACTCAGGCCACATCTGTGTTCTGGGTGGCTGAACATTCGATAATCGATTTGGCCGTGTACCGAAAACTATTGCCTCTGTTCTTTAGGGCTTCTCTCTGACTGTGTTAACCCGGCTGTCCTGCCTGACTAGCGGTACTGTAGCTCTCAGCTGAGGAAGTCATGATATTTGTGTATTCGGCTATGCTGCACCTCTTCGGTGCTAATGTGGTCTTTGTCTCTTTGACAACGCGTTTGAAATAGTCGTTAGTATTTATTTGGACAGTTGGTTCTGATTAGTTCGACTACTCTCGCCAGCCATTGTGATGGCATCATCCTTTGCAAAGTGGGCACACATGTGCAGGTACCGCAGAGATAATTGATGAGAGCGAAGTCGTTGTATATCTTAGTCGGTTGCGGATGATCACTATTGGAGGTGGAACCTCTGCCGCTCTGTTTTGTATAGAAAAATGACCTTGTAAAACTGCACAATCACAGTTTGGTATGATCACAAGGTTTGTAGGGCCTGAGTGCCTGCGGTTGTAAGATAAAGACAGTCAGTACAAATTTAATTATGGAGCTTACGTATACCATTTCGAACACCGCAAAACGAACTATTGTCAGCCACTGGATTGTATTTGCTAGAGAGATCGTTTCCGTGGTAGGCATATGCAGCAAATTTGATTCATGTAACACTTCGGATACGCTGGTATGAAGGCAAAGCAGAGAGTGGTCTCCAATCTTCGCAATGTTACGTCAAAAACCCTTGACAAAGTTGTTGGTTTTCGAAGAGCGTGAAGTCGACATCCAATCGTCGTTTGATGAGCTGTGATTAGCGCGACTAATGACTGATTAAGTGCAACCGATCACCAGAATAAGGATGTCTACTCAAACAAACACAGATGAAGGTGGTCATGATAAGCTGAATTGCAAATTGCAACAGGGATTTCAGCAGATGAAGGTGGAAACTTTTTTGGACAAAAGCTACAAAACTAGTGTAGCTTATATAGTACAAGGAAGAATTCTGATGGTAGTGATGAAATACAATGATATTCGAGTCATGAAACAATCAGTTGTAACTCAAGACAGCTAAGAACTTAGCAAAGCGGTATCTGGGTTTATTGTAACCAGTTTGAAATCGCGCGCATTCAGTGAACTGTTACCGTACTATTTATCCAAAGAGTTGATGTAAGTTTATCGCATTTTTACTCAACGGATGACTAAACAACGAAAATCTTAGTTATCCTTGCAATTATTATGACTATCGACCTTCATTAGGGTGCTAAGAATGCATTCGAAAATCGGACAAGTGTATTAATCCGTGCACGATATTCACAATCTTAAATTTGGCAAGTAACTCATAAAACACTGAAACAAAATAAAAATACCAACAGTATGCAATAAAAACTTCATTTTGTTCTCGTCCTGGGTGATCGCTCTCTATGAATCCTTTTTTCTCACCGAACTACACCAATCCGCGATATCCCAGCCGGAGAACATCCAAGTTTGTGTAAGTACCGCTCTGCTCCAGTTTTATCAAAATGCATGCTGAAAGTAACAGACCATAATCGTATCTTTTTGCAGTAGCACACTCTAATTAACATCAGTCCAAGTGAACTATCTGTTTTGTCTTTCTTACGCTTAAGGTGGAAAGCACGCATTCGATAAAATCTGTAAGAATACGCCTGTTTCGATATCTGTCCTTCTGTTTGAATTTCAATGTTAAAATGCTCCCTTTTGCTAGGCTCTAAAAGAATATTTTGAAAGAATCGGGCATTCCAAATGAACTACTTCCATTACTGCACGGGATCGAGTGATTCGAATCGGAACAGATCATCGTGGATCAAACTATTCAACGAGTTCTTCTTAATTCGCATTTTTCATTTGTTACCTTTATTGGATCTGATAAGGCGGAATTATGAAGTTCGCAATTCTATTACACCCGTTAGCATCACGTCTAGTACCGAAAACGCATTACTGTGCAGTGATAAAAGTGATGTCGTTATCTTCCTCTCTGTTTTTTGTATGGGACTGACAAAAATGGGGTTGATGATATCTCCAGAAAGATCTCATTAGTATTTCAAAGGGCCAAGGGCGGCAACAATACCTTTGCAGTCGGCTAAATGTTGGAAGGTCCAGTTGCGTGGTAGTACATTCGTGGTCCGTGTTTTGCCTCTGTGGTATTGCTAGTGAGACCAGGAAGAAAGAGACGTTGCATTGTGCAAACACAATGCACGGACCCTCCGAAAAATGTAGTTCTGTTCACGAGTTGGCAAAAACCTCGTTAAAACATACAAAACCGAAAAAAACAAACAAGAAAATCATAATTAAAGTGCTGACGTGAATAGTAAACAAAAATGCAATCACCATAAAGCAGTTTTTCCGTCCAACAAGCTTTGCCACGGTCGACTGCCCTCGGGGATTCTCATTTTATTTTTAATAACCCAAATGACAATATTCCCAAGGACTACGGGGAACATATCGTATCTTCAAGGGACTGGGTAATACATCCAAAAGCTGCAACCTCCAAGTAAAGGGAGTAATGCGGAATCAAAATGGCAAGAAGAACAGAAAGAACTATCCATTCCAAGTTTGATCAGCAAGGAAAAGCTGAAGACGTCGTTGTCTGACATCACTACCAAATAAACCTCAAGTTGTTAGCTGTGGTGAAGGACGACTCATACAAGTTAGATTTCTCAGCTAATAAACGATATATTTTGTTTCGTTTTAGCTTCGATATTTTTCCGATGCCATAAGTAGTACACATCGTTCGCTCTAGTATGGAAACCGACAATGAGTTTCAAATATTCTATACTATGCAAGTGTGGAGTGATAGAGTTGACTTTTCGTGACCTTTCCTTGCCGAATGGCGGGTCGATAATGAAAAAAACAAACAAATTTTACGATAACTGTGAACACTTTGCCGGATTTTGCACCACGAATTTTAATCTTTTCATTTTTTTTCATTCGCGTACTTCAGTGGACTTGCTGCAAGCTCAAATGGGTAATTACCAGCTTTTTATTTGGCCGGTCTCAGCAACTTTTGCTGTCTACCAATATGAATTGACTATTGTATTCGTTTTCTGTTAATGGAGGATTCGTGTGCAAACACAAATACGACGACTCGCGCAAATGTCTGTCGGAGAGCGTGAGCCGCACACTTCAAATTAACATGTCAAATTTAAGAGATGATCCGGACAGTGAACTATCAAATTGCACTCGAATGGAATTCGGAAAAAATATCTCATTTTATCCTTTCTTCTTCAGAAAATATGAGTACGATGATAATTTAAGCATAAATATGAAAGCGCTATACAGAAATGTCCATCACCAAGGTGTATGGAGACGAAAGAAGTGTCCATGGAATGTGAAGTTTCCCACTTTTGAAACTTTAAAGAAGGAAAGAATTGGTCATTTCTACTAGTGGGCTGTGCAAAATTTTGTCAGCGAATGCGACTGACATAAGATAGGAGATTCGTCTAGCTAAATACCCAAAATGATGGAGTTCAACAATGCAGCCCGCCGGCTGACGCATCCTTTATCTATAAGCAATGAGCAGCTTAATGGCAAACATATTCGTAGCCCTTGACCCTTCTTGAAGATGACAAAAATAGAAAGTCTCCAGAGCTCGGCTCCTTGTTCCCAAGTGATAATACAGCTCAAAGACAGTCCGGGTAAAATGCATTTGAAGTGACAAATAAATGCTTCAGACCGATTGGTAAGAGATATTGCGTTCACATTCTATCAGATGGTCCGTTCTAAGTTTGTACTGAAGTGAATACGATTCTTCTGTTTGTTAACTGTACATAGTTTAGATCGTACCTTTTTATTAACCTCAGAGTTAACCTTGTCTTCTGTGAACCCGTTTGTTCATGTTTGGATGCCTTCTTACCTACCTTCTACGAATGGTTTTCCCCAGCGTTCTCACGGCCTCTGTCGATCTCAAAATTTCGATTTGTCAACAAGCCGAATATGCATTTAATTCTTTTGTATTCTGCGCAGCAGAAGGAAAATGTTTGGTCAAATATTCAAGCATTTACCGAAAACTATCTGATATTCGTATTTAGGCGTCAAGTCCAATGACTGTAAGTGTCTGTCTCGGGAAAAATGATACGCGGTCTTTAAAGCCCTAATTTCAACCGAAAAGCTATTTTCTAACGGGAAATTTGAAACCTATTGAGAGAGAGGATTGAAGAATGTTTCAACTTAACTTGTGTAAAAATGCAAGCCATGCTTGATTCTAAGGAATTTGTTACACGTTCAATTCAATTCCTGAACACAGCGAAGAAATATTCACGAACAGCTTTCATCAACATAATTCTCCAATCGTTTCACGCGATGCGTTTATTTTGTTTCAACTCCTGACCCCTTCTGTGATCGTGTTTTATCCGCAAAATTATTATTATGCTTTGAGGCAGTTTTATCACCAACATTATCAGTGTAATCATCATGACTGGAAGTGTCCTCATCAACCCAGCAACCGCAGAAGACCTTCTCATTATTTCGCACTTGCAATTCATTCTAATAAACATCCAATTGCTTGTCTCATTTTATACAAGGTATAAAATCCTTACTGGATAAAATTGGTGAGTAGGAGATACAAGTTTCCTCGATCTGCATTGCAGTGTTTGGCTGTTGATGGCTACACATTTTAACTTTTTCGAACAAATGTTCAGCAAGGCGAAACTGCTCTGGTATTCATCAAAGCACTTGTCTGAAGACAATACAGTGATTATACGTATGTACTGGAATTGAGGTCAATTCCTACTAAGGCTATGAAGGATACAAAAATAGTCGTGAATCATCACGTTATCCACCTTATAAACAAAGTCATTACTCTTTTAGTAGCTGTCTTCAAATGTTATTTAACGAAGGACTGATCAGTGGTGGTCGCAACCGAACCCTAGGTGTCATGGAATAGATTTAGGGGTAAACGTTGCCATCCCAATCTCGCCCATTATGTAGTAACTATTCGGTATTTCATAAAAGAGGGTTAGGGAATAAACAACTGCCAGAAAAAAACAGAACACCGACAATGAAGGAACCTTTGAAACCCTGACATCGGCCGGATGACCGTCGCTGAATTCTGCTATCAGCAACTGTATTTTTTAAGGAACAAACATCGCACATTTACTACGGTCAAACTGAAATTTATTGTGCAATATCTGCTTTCGATTTATTTGTTTCTTTCTAGTTGACGTACTACAAAAGCAGTACAGTAAGTCCTTAGTATTGTGACATAATATTTGGCTGCCTGATTTTATCGCGTTAAATTATTCCATTTTTGAAAGAGTCCAATGAATATCCCTGAGACAGCTAATAATTTGAGAAATGTGAATTTTGCTTTGTAACCTCGAGAAGTCAATCCTGTCGGGAAACGTTCCGCAAGGCTTGTAAGCAGCCGCTTTGGTTGGTCAAAAGTGGCCGCTGGGTGGATAATGGAGCGAAGTAGAACTCGGCTGGTGTAGACTGTCATTTGAACTGATTTATACCTCTCAATACCACAACCAACTTGTCAATGCAAGACTGCAGTGTGTCGGTCATAGTAATGGGCCAACAGGGATATTTATAACTTCCACGGTAGAACTGGTTAAATGGCACGGGTTTAAACAATGAGCCATAGTGCACAATAACATATCTTTTAAAGTGCTACTTGGCAGAGACGGGAAGAGTAGTAAAATTGGTTTGGAGTTTTTCTACAGATTATGGCGAAGCTTAGTGGCTGGGCTGTTGGGGTCACAATGGTGACAATATGCAAGTGTATTAGTAGCTGGTGACGCATTCTCCGTGGAAAAGGTTTCCGCTGGTTCCCGTCGAGTCCTGATGACAACGACATCCTGAAATAGTTCGATGTCGATGTACACATCTCTATTGCAGTTAGTTTGCTTTTATGAAGTTGTTTTGTAAACTGAATTAGGAGAGAATCTAGGTGTTATCTCTCGAAACGGAACCAATTTGAAACTGACTGGCAGAAATGAACGTGTGATTCAGAATCAAAGAATTTAGTTGCGCATTTTGAACAGTTCGTTAAAAGACACCACATTTGAACAGATTCTGTGGGGAATAGATAATTTGACTGTAGGTTGACACTGCTTTCCCTTGACCGAATGTTATTTCCCATCTGGCAATCTCATAATTTTTGATTAAACTTAGTAGGAGTATTCTTTTTACCTGAAGACAAGAAGGAATATGTATTCATTTGATCTGTGGCCGTTCTACTTGGTGGAATGTTTGATGATTTGATTCAACACGGTTAGGTGTTTCAAGCAATCCTGCAGTGATGCTTGAACAAGTACGACTCCTCTTCGTCCCTACCTAGGCTTGACCGCAGAAACCTCTAACTGTAAGTTGATCGTTTGTTTACTTCGCCACTCAGATTGTAAAACATCCACAATGTGAAAACTTTCAAGCGCTAAGTTTCAGCCAGGGAGTTTTAATCATTAACATAACGTGAATATGACACAAGCAAAAGTATGTCTCGATGAGTTCTCTATAGGAAGTTTACACACAACAATGACTTGGACAAAGTCTGTTTCCCAGTAACGTCAGGCGGGTGTAGTGTCCAGTCTTTGCAAACCAAAGGGACCGATCTAAGAAATCTAATGTTTGTCTGACACTGACTCATACAGCGTCTCGTCCTAGTTCGATGGAGATAGGTATCTAATGCTAATAGCTCCCGAAAGATTAAATAGCCAAACAGAGGATGGATGAAAATATTTCATGAGAAATGATTTTGCCGTAAAATTACAACGTTTGACAAAGAGACTTGTTGCTTGAACTCACTTACTGTTTGTTTTCTCATTAACCGAAGGAAGATAAAGTAGAAATGAACGAATGTAGACACATTCCATGATGTCGTCGTTTTGGCTGTTGCCACATGGGAGCGACATTTGATTTACGAGTTTGCATAATTTGCTACTCAGCTTTCTTTCTCTTGGCTCTTGACAGTCGGGAGGATGGAAATGAAAGATTGGTCACAGAACAATTTTGCACCCAAGTGGAACGTGGTGCACTTGGGAAAGCTATTACTACAACTGACTGCACTTCCATCAACTCACACGAGGTCGTATTGAACTTAGTCCACACTGGACAAAGTAACTCAAGCCTACGACCCTCAGTAGTCTATCAACTTGCACACCTGGACAATCAAACAAGTTTTAACCTCGTGAAGTGCTTGAAAACGAAAAATAAACAGCTACAGAAGTCTGTAAATTGACTCATAAATAACAAGCAAAAATCCCAGCATATAAATGTGCATTCATTCTCAGTCGTTCTGATCTCCACACAACATTTACATTAATTATACCTATTTCTGATTGGTTCAATTCAACTTCGATGCGCAGGTATCAAGAGTGCCCTGCAACACATGAGTAAGTGCATCACGGAGTAGTTAATCACGGCTTTTGTGTTCAAGTCGCTGCACTCTGTTTCGTCGTGGAGACAATTGTTGGGCGATCGCCTTTTCCAAAAGCTACCGCTGACCAGATCTAAAGAAGTAAACTCTATCAAAAATGTGATCACTAGTTTCTAATCCAGCCCGTTACTTCGCCATTGATGATCAGAACATTTGATCATAAACCAATTAGACGGAAAATGCTTTTTTCTCATTTGCCAAGTTGTTTTAATAAATTGATCATTAAATTAACCGGAACGTGCTGTATTGGGATGACATCAGTTCGAATCGGTGCAGTTCGTCAAATGGGCAAGTCTAAGTGGTAAACGGTCTCAAGTTCATCTGCTTTCTTTAAAAGACTGGCACTCAGAGCTCGTCAATCGCACATTTTGTCCAACGAAATTGACAGAAGGATAGTTGAGAACTCTTTCTTTGTTTTCCAAGACATTCCTTATTCTTACAGTTGACTGTTTGTAATCTCATTACACTTTCTAGTGCTTACCGAAGAGAAAGCGTTTGGCATGAATCAAAACTATTGTTTGAAATTTTTCTTCCCCTCTCACAAACCAAAATTCAGGTGGTTCACTCAAACATCACCTCGGTTAGTGAATTTCTCTGAAAATTGGTGGTTATCGATTGATATATTGTTTTCTTTTTTGAAAACATTTAAAGGCTCCAGAAAATACAAAAATAGATGAAAAAACAGATAACCAATGTTGCCAATTCGTCTACATGGTTTTGCTCAGCTACTTTACAAAAATCTGCTGTAAAGTAGTAAACCGGGAGAGGAAAATCCTTTTTGCGACTGTCCAATAAAATCGTAGCTAGGCGCTCATGGCACTTGCCCGTTCTTCGTCACCAAATGCGGTTCTCCAGAGCAGACAGGTTGTTTGAGACCCAAATTTAACGGATGATCTTTTAAAGTAGCGCTTCAAAACAAGGGAGTTGCAAAACGCGATGTCCTTTTTTCCTGTCCAATTATCCATAATTAGAAAGGACAAATCCCCTAGGGTCTGAAAATAAAGATTTAAACGGAAAGAAGTTTAGTATCAAGCTAAATGTTCGATTGCATCCCTTTATTTGTAAACCGCTTTTTGCCGCAGTTATAAGACACATGTTTTACTTTAAAAACAAGTAGGTACAGTGGTACTGCAGCTGCATTAGTTTGCAGAAACCTGTTTCTTTCTGAGGAGTTTCGTCTTGGTAACTGCGATTTACCTGACACACTTTCAGAATGCATGGAGAAGATCGCTAACAGTAAGTCTTTTATTCCAGTCAATTCTTGTCTTGCTATCAAGGCTTATCGCAAACTGTTGACCACAAATGCTATGTCACTCATGTTATTGTTGTCAGGATGCCAACGAAGTCACTGACGTCAACAGGATTTCTGCCAGGAAATCTTGATAGCTCGTGGTGATTTCGAAAGATGCCTTTTTCTACTCACAAGTAGACGGAAATGAAATTTGAATTTTACGAGAAACTGTCCAAGGGTTTGTCAATAAAACCTTGCCGGAACACAGGTTCACTGATGGTCAGCGGTAACCTGCAACCGCAATTAGTGTGTCGATGTGTCGGATTCGTTCTTTATTGGTCTTATTGCGTTTTGCCCTACAGATGGCGGGAGAATGGACGGTTGCCGTAAGTTATGAAACGTTAGGTGTGACAATGCTCGTAATTGCTGTACTTGAGGACAATACTGTCCAGATAAGAGCGTGCTTTTTACAGTGTGCTTTCAGAGCTAAATATTCCAATTTATCCCGATCTCTTTGCAGTCTCCAGGCTGATACGGCCATTAGGTAAATATAAAATGACGTAATTATTTTCATATCAACTTGAATAATCAAGAGCATTGTTTATTTGACGTGCTTGTAGTTTTTATCAGATATTGTGATTGTCAGTTGTTCCTGTTTTTTTAAATAACATTTGTTTTGTTTCTTGTTACTTTTGTGCTGTTCGGCCTCCCAGATCGAGCAGGAAAGGACACGGAATTTGACTGAGCCAGGATGCAAATGGTTCCGCAATCTGGTGTTGATAGTAGATTGTTACAATCAAAGACCGGTAAGAAGCAATTGAACCGCATGGACAAAAATCTGCCACTGAGAAAAAAAAGCATTACAACGATGCCCGAGGAAAACTGGAGACGCTTTACTTGGGCCTGTACAGTTTGTCAGACAGTCCGAAACAGCTTTTGCGAGCCGTCAGACAAGTTTAATGTTTTGAAGCTTTGGAGCTGACTGTTTTGAATGTTAAGCAGTGAGTTGTCACTGGCAGAATTAGTGTACCACTCCATACTACCGATCCTGTGAAATGGACGGGGAAATGAAGAGCAGGGATGATATTTACTTTTACCTTCCCGGAGATACTGATCTGGAAAAGATCTGTTGACTCACTTCGAGTGTTTATTTTGCATTACGAGTACATCATCGTCAGCTTCGTCCTAGGCTTACTGGTCTCAGGGTAAATTAAGCAACAAACCTGACAATTTTTTTGCGCGAAAGCAATAAATCACACTAAGCTATGCCTAACTCATCACATTTAACTCAGTGATCATCCACTACTTCTGGCCTAGATCTCTTGATTGCATCCTGCTGCCAACCTAAAAGACTACACTTCTTGTTGAATGCCGAAAGCTGAACGGAGAGCGGAAAACGATTAGCCGTGAAGGTTGTTCATCATGGCTGTAAACAACCGGATCACTGATGAGCTATTGGGGACAGTGCAGAAATAATCGTTTTGTCAGTAACTGATTTCGTAGGGTATTTAAACAGAAACTAATAGACGTAAATTCTTCGAAAATGTTGAGGATATGCTCATGCTAAACGACTAATATTTATAAAGCGCACATAGTCACCTTTACGCGCATGCGTACATGTGGGTCGACGTGAAAAATATTGTGGTCTCGAGGCAACCGACTGGCAAGAGAGGTCAGGATATGGGTGATTTCACTTCCGTATTGATGGCATAAACTACCGATAAAGTAACCGTGATAAATCTCAAAAAATCTCGACAATGTTCACCGTCAGCTAGCATGCGACTTAAAATTGAGTAGTACTTTGAATCAGGGAGTTGAACGGACTTGAAATCAGAGATATCCTCCTGTTAGAACTAGTAGGACGAATAATCGGCATTTAGGTTGTTTGAGCATTATTCAGTCGTTCTGGAAAAAGACTAGAATGAAGTCAGGAATAGCATAACCAAATCACTGCAAAAAAAACTGTCCGCATGTTGCTTCAAGATCGAACGGAAAATTTATGCATTAGCGAAATACTTGTCTGCCTGTGGGCTTTAAAAAGAAAAGTAGGCGGAACGGTTTGAACTGGGTAGTTTTGCTTGTCAAGGTTGCGAAGCAACACTTCTGATTGTTTATTACCTGTCTTTCAGGACTTTCCTACCCACAACTAATCGGTAAGATGTTTCAGCTGAACTTGCATGTGACATTTTTATCGCGACAAACTAATCGTCTTCTGCGAAGCAAAATTTTGTATCATGTCTGCTTTCAAATCGAATTCCCACCCTCACATTCGGTGACTGATGTTGGGAGGATGCATGTGTACATGATTCAACTACATGCACTCCTTATTCACTGACGTAGATTACCTCGGTAGCTTAGCCTCATTCTGGAAGCCCAACGTGTATAGCAAACAACACAGCTCATACCAGCTGGATTAATTATATTTTCTCCTCGTCAGGGAACAGAAATGAAACTTTCTTCTTCAAAATGCTACTAATTTTTTCATCCAAACACCATGTTGCCCATGTTTTATTCCCGCAAAACAGGCGATTTTAGACGTTGGACCAATCTACTGAGAATTACCTTTGTAAGGGTCCCTTTTTATCGGCTCTTCCTAGGTTCGTTCCACCCCGTGGGCTAGTCAGCAAAATGAAGCAGTCATACACTTCATTTACTTTACGGTTCCAAGTAATGCGTTGCACAAATTCGCCGGAATAGTGCTCGCGTCGGGGATACCACTCCAAAACACGCTATACCTTACACGCTATAGCTTGCCCATTTCAGTGAAGTGTTGAGAAATTGTATAGCTGACAGATCTTATCTTCACTTTCACACAATCAATTTTATTAGCTGAGCCATTCTACCACATCATATTCTGCTTAGAACAAATATCCGTTTGAGCTTTGCAAGTTGGCAGTCTAATCATATGAAGTACTGTTTGACGGAGAATGCATAAACTTTGAAATCACAAACAATCTTTTTGTGGCATGATGCATGCATAAATAAGGACTCGAAAGAAGAACCGTCGTCTAGTGTATTTTTGGGGAACGCAAGTTACGGACCTATCAAAATACAAACTACATTGCTTTTGTATTTAAAAATTCCCTCTTCCTGGTACCAAAAATTAGCAGCAATGCTGAAATACCGTAATCACCGCCTAAGAGGCAAGTTTCGGAGGAAATCAATATGACATGCCTTGTAAATTTTCGGTTGAATCTCTGGAACTGTGGTTCCGTGACCATTAAGCACAACGTTTTGCCAGATATTGGACCAAATGACTTATTCTGTGGGTAAATTATGCATGAACTACAAATCATAATTTAAATCACCAATCCGATCACTTCAATCAGAATCACACGGGTCCAACTAATTTTAAGGGCGAATAAAATAAGATGGGTTTCATTAATGTGGATGTTAAATTAATGGCACCCGTTATTCTTGGGGTTGAAGAATTCTTGCAAATATATGTCCAAAAGACATCAACCATCATTCGATCGAACCGCGGGCAATTACTTTGCTAACTAACTAGGCTCGCATGATCTACACAGCAGTGTATTCATAGTGCCTGTCTATCAGCCAGTCGTTTCGTCACACGCAACATTTTTACGTTTACCAATGACCGACTACTTCTTGTTTATTTTTCATACTAACCCGTCAACGAGTCAGCCTTGGGCATGTCATTGCACAATTTAGCTAACATTCCCTCGTTGAACTGTGCAACCAATAAAAACTGGATAGTGTTGAAATGTTTTCGTTTCATGCTATGCATTATGTTGGATTCTGGCTTAATTTGGATGAAGTTGCCTTGCTTCTTTTCGGTTATTCTACTCGAGGACCGGAAGATCGAGAAATCACTGATTTGGGATAACGCGGAGGTTTGCACACAAACGGTGCGCAGTTAGAGCAAAAGTGTACTGCATACGTTCTAACAACTAAAAATTATTACCCTTGACAATTTTGGCTGTTATCATTGCTGGTGTTTGTGCTGGACTAAAGTCGATAATAATTTCCTGATTGCTTCATAGGTGCACGATTCCCACGAACATTTAGTAAGCCCAAAATGTTACCGCTTTTGGTTGTCATAATCGAAGAGTACCGGGTGTTGCGAAATCAAACAATGCTGATTGTTTTCCGTTGGCAATCAATAAGAGCTGATTCATTCGTTGATGTTTCCCTATTTTTTGTTAACGCAACCAACAGCCTCCGAAGTAGAGGACAAAATCCAGGCAAAATTCAGTCCTGTGCTCGCAACAGAGCAAGAATGATTATTTTGACAAGGTTGTTAGAGTTTCAGTTTGTCCTGGTTCATACCTGAATATAGACAGATATTGCAGTCTGTTACTGTTTCCGGTCGGAACGTTTAAAGACTAACGGTTTATTGAGCAAGTCAGCGAATTAGCCTATTCCAATAAATCGAATGCACATATGTGACCAACTGGTTTTTTGTAGGAATCAATTCAGATCGATCGGGAGACGCTGTTTTTGAGGAACGTGAGAACAAACGAACAGAAACAGGTTCAGGGATTTGCAACAGAAGACATTATTAACCGGAAGCATTGTACCTGATCGGAATGTTAATATGGTTACTGACTATGAGATGAACTAATCGATTAATTTGTCTGACCAGTAATGTTTACCTGCAAACTCTTCTTCATATCGTCCAAGATTCTTCTGTTTCAACCGTCCGAGATCGAAGAAACTAGGTTTAGCGAGTGCAGGTGCAGTGGGGGATGCTTTCACTTCCGCGGTTGACTAGTTCAAGGCATTTTTGTATTTTGATTGACAGAGAGTAATATGTTCCATCGTGTATCTGTTCCTTTCAGCAGTCCCGTTCCTTCGAGGACTGGGTAAGTGACGATCGTGAAAGCTTTGATGAACCAATTTCAATACTGGAATTTTCATGCAAGCAATTTATATCTTGTTAATTGTGACCGGCCCGCCTCGATGAGTGGCACCGGGACATGCCTGATGAATTTTGAACTGAAAATTCAACAACTTTAATTCTTCTGCAGGAAAACGTGTGCATGCCTTGAGGAGTAAGTCAAATCTATTCATCTGGTCCCGTTGGTATTAACCCTGGTAATGGAAGCAGAAGACAATTTTCTGATGCAAAAATGTATGGCCACTTCCAGTTCATCATTATGCGTGACAAGCAAATCGGAAGAAATATTGCCTCATTAAATTTGAGATACGGATCATTGAACCGGTTGTTCAAGTCAACCGTTGTCATGGTAACATTCTACCAGTTTCCCGTATCAACATTATTTTCCTATTGAGGAAAACCTTTGACCAAGCTTTCTGCCTGGCGACATCTTTTGTGAATACTGTTCGCTTTTAGCCATGTAGGGACGACGTGGGAAAAAGATTGATGAGCAAACAATACACGACTCTAATGTATAGTGCGTGTCTTTTTATTTGGTTCGTCGTTCTAGGATTAATTTCATAGATTTGAAATGATTTAGACAGTACGGGGAAGATGGTTGTCCAGTGAACCTTGTTGAGCATGTTTGCGCTTGGTTAGATTATGCTCATTTGGAAAATCTTCTTGTGTCAATAGTTACAGCAGCGACTTGGGCCGTTCAGCACACGGATGGTACATGATTTCCTCAATCAACCGGTCACTGAGTCAAAAAACGGCCGATTATTTCGGATTGTAGGGATTAGTGCCGAGACGAAAAGAAGACAATATAACTCTAAAAGAATATAAGGAGCACAGGCAAATTAAAAGATCATAAATGTGAACAATATAATGTTAATACCACAATGTTGGTGGTAAGGTTAATTTGCCAAAGTTTCGACTACTGCGGGCAGTGTTTCTTAGGACAAGATTTACAATCAAATAATTGGGGGAACGTTCACGTGACAACGGATATTAGGTTGTTCGTGTGTTTGCGTGTGTGCGTGCGTCTATGCGTGAATGTACATTGAATTGTGTGACTGGTGAGAAGTTAGTCGTAATTTCGTGTCATGCACCATACTGGTGGTGAGGTCAAGATGTTGGAGCTGTCCATATTTCCGAAATCTCTGATCCGTCGTCCCGATCTACGCATGTGACTGAATGCTTATCACCAGGGTCTCAGCATGCTTATTTTCAGTGCAGATTCTGAAACCAAGTTGCAATATTCTAGTGTTTTCATAATTTATATTGCGCCCCTGTGGTATGGCGTGCAGAGCTACAGTTGGATCGCTGCAAAAAAGCTAGGCTAAGGATATGTATTATTCTTAAGAACCCCAAATATCGCAATGGAGACAGGAAAGAATTGAGAAACCTAAAATAAGATCAACCAATTCGTGACATTAGAGCAGACAAAATGAATGCTGCAGTTTCTCCAAGCAGATTGGATTACGAACCAAAGGTCGCCGATCACCTAAAGGAATTGACCTTATCAAGGAATAGAAGAGAAAAAGTGAACCGCTCACTCAACAACTCAAGGCTCCATACAAACAGGTACCTATCCGGCCTGAAGCAAAGACCCGGGATATCTATGTGATTTCGTCTAAACCAAAAAGCCAGCTATCTGGGAGATTTTACAGAATCCGATATACCCATTCGTCCAATTGTAAGCTGCACTTCTTGTGAAACGCACAAACTGGCAAAATATTTCAGTGGATTATTATTGAAACCCTATCAGATGATAGTGCGAATCATATCAATGAAGACTTCGAATTTGCCTATTTATCGAAAAACTTTGAACTTCAAAAACGGTCCCCATGATAGCTGACCTCATCACCACTGTGGCGCATGACACGAAATGACTTCACCAGTCACACAATTCAGTGTGCACTCACGCATAGACACACACAAGCACACGAGCAACCTAATATCGGTTGGCATGTGAACGTTTCTTCAATCAGCTGATAGCATATCTTGAACTAAGAAAGACTACCTATAGTAGTCGAAACGATGGCGAATTACGCCTACCAACAACATTGTGGTATTAGCATTATATCGCTCACATCAGAAAACGAAGCAAGACTTACCGTTTTTCATTCACTGCTTGCTTCGTTCGATCTTGGTGTTTAAAGATATTACGTTAACTGGGTCGAACACAAAATATCACTGAGTTCCCGCAAAATGAATAAATATTTAACCTGCATCTGAATACAGCTATTTTGTAGTCGGAATTATGGCGAAGGATGAAATTCATGTTCTAAAAAAAGAGAAAAATGAAGCGATGTGTAGAGTTCACAACACATGCCAGTTCTTGTACTCCTCGTCTTCGCATCCCCGGACATCTATCGGGCTCCAGTAGTCCTCTGCGTGCTTAGTACTATCCGGTGCCGAAAAAAGAAGTAGAGGGATGACTGTGAGTGTCCTTTCCGGAGCCTATGACTAAATGGTCTATCCCGTAAGGCGCTAGGATCATCCGAGGGTCACGTAACCAGTTCATGCGCCTTTGGGATAAGGCTCGTCATCCTGGGTGCTCAGTGCATCCCTTCACCACGGACGTCGGCAAGCACACAGCCGTGTGCTTTGTAAGCCTGTCGTGATGGGTTTTGAATCAGGGTTTAATCAACTCCCTAAACCGATTATCAGTTGTCAATCAAAACAGTGGAGAGAAGGGGTGCTCCAGACGTTCGCTTCCGACCACAATGTGTCATAAAGTATGATTTAGTTAAATTAATTGATTGATTTTAATCAACACTAAGTGAATCAAACCCTTGCAAGCTGCTGATTGTTATGAAAGATTTAGCTGGTAACCGAACTTATTTTCCAAACAAGCAGTCTTAGTCTGTCTGTTTCCATTTAATGGACGACAGCAGAATGCGATCAATCAAATAGACAAGTTAAGTATTGCTCATATAAAAAAGGGCTAAGTGACATACTGGCTTGTCAATCCTAAAGTTGGATATCAAGAACTCGTTCAACTTCGCCGCTCACGGCTCACATATTTTCGCCAAGAATCGATCACTTTTATGCATCACTCAACCACAAACTCGCTACTAAAACAAAATGTTTTACGGGGTAGTACGTTAATCGGCTGTCATAAAGGACAGCTTAACTATACCAGTATGTTTAGATCTAATGAGCATTGTGGAACGTTTATCACCCCCGTCAAGAATGATGCCTAAAAATCCAAGTATTGTCTTTGCCTAACAGACCTGCTTTCGATCGTTAGGGTGGAAAAAATCTGCTTCAAATGCAGCCCACACAAGGAGAACAGGAAGCAGGACCAAAAAATCAATAGTTGTTTCACGCCGATTGCATCCAACGGGACATTCCTGGGATAAGAGGACATCAAATGGGGTCCAAAACTCTAGCAAAAACAGCGAAGCGTTTCCGGAAATTCGCCTTAAATGGCCCAAGAGCAAAGCGGAAGAAAAGACACGACAAAGTAGAACCCAGGATCCAGATTGTACTGAAAGCCTGATTCCGTTAAGTAATAAATAAAGCGAGCATACGTCTGCTTGGGGAATTAATATATTTATGGCAAAATGTAAACAACCTGATCAACTGTAACAAGTAGAACAAGGCAGCTCACATATTATGTCGTGGGTCATCTTTACCAACGGTTGTTTTTACAATAACTTCACACACACCTGGGGTGCACTGATTTCAGGTTGACAAACTGCCGGGTAACTGTGCATAACTACTTCATCATTGCACAGTTGTAGCATATTTGACCTCGCCGATAATGTTACGCACAATAGTGATGATGCCGCCCTCAACTGGCTTTCAGTTTTGCCATGCATGGGACCAATGTGTAAGTTAAACGGTATAAAACTGATAACTGACTTCTTATATGTTTTCAAGTTCGCACTGTGTGCCGCATTCCTCCTTGCCGAGACCAAAGTATCACTATTTTGAAAATCCATTTGTGTCGATCGTTTTTTTATTCAGAGTTCACACATACAGGAAGGAAATTCTACCAGTCTTCACGTATAGGCCGTTAGTTTGATCATGTCCTGTCTAAGATGACTCAGTTTTTCTACCAGTTGTTTAGCAAGGCTGTCGTCTTTTCCTCGCGTATCGGAATCACTTTAGTTAGGCGATTACATACACAGCGGTTATTTGGTAAAAATGGATGGTTTATTCGAATTCAACACTACCAATTGGGCTAACAGATTTCCACAATGAATTTCATACAAATGTGCGATACGAGTAGGCCCATATTTGCTTGTCTGGAGACAGAGGAGCTGGATGAAGTAAGGTGACTGAAATCAATGCGGATAAAGCATGGTGTACGAAACCGCAGACGAAAAGTTACCAACGGTGCTTAAGCCGAAAGGAAGCCACGTGAGTGGATGAATTGATGATGCGAATGAGTGCGATGGAAAACGTGTACACTATGTTTCTTCACGCTCAAATATGTGATAATTTCGGTTTGCACGACACAAAGTTTGAAGCAAGGTGACTTATATCAAGGGCTGTCATTCCTGTGAGTAGAGATCACCATAAATATTTCACCAAACATTTGCCCGAAATTCCTTGCGCTTCTTTGGTAGAATATGAGGAATTAACTCGACAAGCCGTGTTAGCAGTCAAGTGATTGACTGAATAATAGTTGCAAAATCTGTTTACCCCACAACAAGGTTTTCTTTATCTGACTCACTTGAAGTGGCTTTTTGACTTTTAGTAGACGATCTTAAGGGTTGTATGAATTTGTCTTGCCTACAACGTTGATCATTAGGTCCGCGATCGGATTACGGTCTTATGCGAACTTTATATGACCAAAGTACTAACTATCTCAATAGCAGGACAAAGATAAATCTCAGTCTACAACATCGTAGCTAAAGATTTTACAGCGATGATTGACGCGTTATCCGTCATCCATGGAAAATGCAATTCACACAGTCTGTAAGCCTCATGAGCGAACGTGCGAGCAACCCGTGACGACCAAATTGACGCGATGCGAGACGAAAGCAGATTCAAATTGCTGCAGGGCTAGTTACAACAGTTCGATTTTTACAATAACCGAACCTGAACAGTATTACTTTCGGCATCTTTACGCCAAGTTTTGACAACAAATCAGGTCATCGACAAAGGAGGCTAATCAAAGTCAAACAACAACAGACTCATGCTAATGCCAATGGCGAGAGTCAAGTTTATGACATTTGTAGAAATGAGTTGATGCGAGAATGGGCATGGGGTCTAGAAGAGGAATTTAGTAACGGGTGAGTTATGCATAGGAGGGAGGAATGAGAATGACTGATTCCAATTTTTTTGGCACCTCTTTAAGCAGGAAATATAAGGTTATTATGTTCTTCCTTCCTGAGAGCGAACTTTATTTCACCCAAAACCCGGTATCTTTTCCTCGCCACTGGTATACATCTAGCCCAGGTGCACACGCTTTAGTCCTGCCTCTCAAGCTGGTCTGATCAGGACGTAGCGGACTATTCCGAAGCAAACATATCTTGGAAAAATTATTTAATGCTTTAATGTACAACTTCTACTTAGTTGTAAATAGTTTTTGGGACTGGAATCGATTTTCCTAGCTGACTACTCGTCGGATTGCATCTTTCACCTACAAGGTTTCAGATCATTTGGTTAACTTTACCCTGGAAAGCACCGGCCTAGATACCATTTTTCATTAGGAATAATCAACGACGTATATTTATCAATGTACCCGGGGTTGAAATCCGATTCTCCTGCTTCTCGGTTGATGAGTAGTTTCACTGCTAGACTTGCTACTGCGCAGGGCAATTGGGTTAGTCGCAGAAAAGAAACCTGAGGAGCAGTCAGCCAGACAGGTGAAGCTCCGCATAGTTGGGCAGAAAAACCAGCAAACTCTGTCATTCGCATGCTGACAAGATGACCTTCGCCATTTAGTATGCTGTAGTATTGCAAGTAAGTGATTCATTTTGTGAATCATACGACACACTTGTGCGACTGCGGTGCGCACAGCCAATTCGTTTTTTTATTCCGCTCAACATTTGATGCAGTGGAAATGTTTCCACATAAGAAACATCTTCTAGGTGCAGTAAACGACTTTCGCGGTTGTTGTGAGTTGGCATCCAAGCGCTTGTCAAAATAGCTTCCAACTATTTGAACATACGGACAACGGAAGTACACTCTCGATTGGCTCCGCACTGCTTCGACGACGCGAACTCCCCTGGAAAGGAAACGACCCACCTTACAGCATATTTTTATGTAACATTCGCATTTGTCCAACCAACTTTACAACACCAATCTTGGTGAATCTACCTTGGCAATATTTTCCGAACGTTGGAATAAGAGCATATTTTTGATCTGAATGGCATCTAGCTCCAGGACCTGTGTTCTTTCGCCAGGGTTAGAAGAGTTTGGGTAGCAATTAATTAGGGTCGAGGTTTAACCTGCGGGTGGATCGAAAGAGTTTTGTTGTGAATTTTTTGGATAGAGAAAAAAAACACCTAAACGAGTTCAGTTGTATTTCACGAAAATAACATTTTACGAGCGATGCGAATGGTTTACTGCAAATTTTGTAGTGAGGTATCTTCGGTCCCGAGTGAGACGAATAATTCATTTCAATTAATACTTTTCTCCCTCAAGTAGCTATTCCGCGAGGAAAACGTGAGTTTTTATTTTGTATCATTTCATTTTCTTTGTTAACGTGACCGCATTCTGAATGATGATCGGTACAACGCCAAGGTGGAAACCACATACGGCTGTGGTCAGAAACGAATCTAAGATTTTTGTCTTGTCCATATAACCTTTGGTATTAAATGATTTTCTAATATTTCTGCAGTCATGAATGGTTCAAAATTTGCGCCACCAAATGTTTATTGTATTCACGAAAACCAACTTAATATAAGGCTAATGAATTGTGTAGATTACCAGTGAATGTATGATACTTTGACTACCTCGAAATGTTTTGGCTAAGCGACTGTAGGAATGTCCTTGAGCAAGGATGGTCTAACCAAAGCGACTGTTTATGCAGTGCAACTAGGCCTCCAGCGTTAGAAGCAATCACTGTTAAAGCAATCAGCATCGGGTCTGCTAGAAGTGGATTATTTGTTTTGATCATGTCACCGTCCTTCGAATCCATGTTTGGAGCCCTGTAGTTCGTCCTGTTTATGTTCGCTTTTGCTCCGGACGGCCTGTTCCCTACTCATGAGTGGAACCAGCCAGATGGGCAAATCGAATCCAGAAAATGTACTACTATCTGGCCGTTTATCCTCTCGTTACTACTAACTAGTAACCGATTAAGCATGTTCAGGATGCGCTGATGCTGGTATACAAATAACATGACTGGTTAAGTAGTGATAAACATAACGGTTGAGGCCATGGTACCTTCGGAATTTCCTTGTCACGAATGCATCATATTTGCGCCCGGAGCATTTCGGTTTCTCCTAGTTTCACGCGCATCTCTTAGAGTGGCCTACTAATTTAGACAGATTTCCGAATACAGTCCAGGACGTCACAAGTTGGCCCGGCTGCATAACTGAAAACCTGACAGCGACATCTTCAGCTATTTAGTAAATAAGCCAAAAGAACGAACTGGCGGAGAGGCTTTTTACTTTCGTTTTGCAAAAGAGTCCACGGGGCAGAATGGGCTCAAAAGAAGCCGTAACCATTGGCCGGAATGTCGTTTTGCTCATCCTGAATTACCATAGGTCCCAGGATCATTGCGGAAGCCGGTCACTTCGGTGCATTAAGTTGGGTGTCTTGCATTTCAGCGTCATTCAGCTGCAAACGGAAAGAAAGTATGCATTTCGAGACACACGGCAACCCATTAATCCTTTCTGTACAATAAATATTAACGTGTTTATTCTGTTGACTGATGCCTTGAGATAGACAATCGATTGTATCCAGGGTTCTGGTTTCGTAATGAATCGGCTAAAAAATGCGGAGTTTCGCATAATTCATACTCCTATGCAACAGCTCAACTGGGCTACTATGTATTCGATTTCCTCATAAATTGTTCGAACCAGATGATCATGGCTCTTGAAAATAGATTTTTGCAACTTGCGATAGATTGCGCATTATGCTTTGAAAAACTACTGTAAGCATAAATTGATCTAAGACGAACTTAAAACTGTTCTACGGTTCATTTCCAATTACAGGATTGCGATCACTATGGAGACGAGGTAAGTCAGTTTATTCTGTGCATCAGCGAAAATTCCTTTGAAATTCTTATGACTTTAAGCACAAATCATTATGCCTGCATAATTCGCGTGTACACGAATGAAAGTGATTCAGCCGAAAGTATAGGCTACAAATCCGGTTGCACCATTCAGGTGACGACGTGCACTGTTACGTCTCCTGTAGAATTAGATCGTTCAGCAAATTCTGCGCGTTTCTGCATGTCTGAAAAACATGCCTACATCCTTTTATCCAAAGTTTCTTAGGGCAAGATGAATAAGGACAACTTAGCCGTACATGTTACAGAAGACAGTAAAGCTAGGAAGTATCACTCATAGTTTTCAGGTAAACTGAGACTGTTTCTTGTAAAAACTAACGAATTCGGAAAGGATTTCATTTCTCTCAGGAAGCTGAACCGGTGGAATGTGAATCTTTTCATACATTGTCTGAACTAAATCATGCAGTAAGATAAACTGAATAATTAATGAAAGCGATATTGCAATTCAGTGAAATACAGTAACAGTGACTGGATACCTTTTCTACTGATACATTGATTTCTCTAACATAGGGTACAGAGTGAATGTTCGGATGCAGTACCTATGAACAATAGGTACAAAAGTGAAAACAATCTAATTTTATCAATTGTAAATTTTTTTGTCAAAAGCCATGAACTTGCGGAGAATGCGAGGTAAGACTTACAAACCTGGAAAATTTACGATTATGCAATAAAATATTTCAATATTCGATCGATTAATCAGTTGATTGCAAGAAAAAGTGACAACCGATTATCCGAAAGCTGGTATTCAATCTACCAAACAGCAAGACTACGGTGTACTACGAAATCCAGTCTCAGTGCGAACCAACTGGTTGTTGGTGCATACATTTTTCACACTCGCCCGTCAAACAGGTTGAATAGGACCGCGAGTGCATCTTCTTACGGGCTACCGTGTAGGGGCTATTTTGTCTGCATATTCACCAAATAAATATTTTTGTTTATCATGACGAATTTTTAATGTGTGAGTACTATCGATCACTTGGAACAATGTTAGAATGCTGTGAAATGTGATCGTCGAAGGCTGGGGTGCCGTGTGTTAGTGGTGCTTGGCAGTGTATATTGATTCGGTTTTTTGTCGTTGACAAGTGTAAACTGTTCAAACTGTCATAGTTCCACCAACTTGTCTGTTGATTAAAGCTTTTGAGAAACCATGCCGCAGATGTGAGTTCCAAATAGGGTTGGGATATTAGAAACCCGTTGATAAAATTATAGAAAATATATCGAACATTTTTCGGTGCTCTTTATTTCATCACTGTAATTTTTGGTAACTTCTTTCGTTCGACGGTGTATTGTTCTTCGTTAGTCACACAAATCATTTCTGTCATCCTTATTTAATTTCTGTCTATTTGGTTTTCGCCTTTCTGCTAGCTACGATAATGTTACAACAAATAGTGCTGTTTTAAGAAGGCTGTCAGTTGGAGAATTTTACTGTCATTGTGGGAGTTGGAACCTAGAATGTTCAGGTGGAAGTACCACGATTTCTGCTGCCTGATAAATACTGTACTAAGGTGCTGACAAATCTAGTCGATAAAATTACAATCCGTAAAATGATCCTTGACTTGGTATATATTAGTAGTAGGAGATTGAATGTTTTCATGTAATAATTCACCATGTGAAAGGGTTGCTCAAGTTAACATGAAGAAAGTATGGAATCAGTGAACATCTGTTTCATCTGTTTCATCTATCAGTAGGGGTCGACTGCTGTGCGCTAGCAGTCTGTGGCCTTGCAAATCAGTGACGTATAGGTGCAACTTCATCATGTGGTGAAGTTCAACAAACCAGCCAGAGCCTGCTCGATAGCTCAACAGCTAAGGCGTTCGACTCAAAATCGTTCGTCTTGGGTTCGCGTCTCAGTTCTGGCGCGGTCGATGTGCACCGCTGATGACTCCTCACAAGGATGAAACAGCTGTACAGTGCTTCCATGGTTTCTTAATGTTGAGTTGAGCGATGATATCACATGGTGAATTATTTCATGATCCTTGACTTATAAAATTTGAATAGCATCAGTCAGACGTAAACTTTTCAATGTGGATCATGCGACCTGATTATTAGTTGCCTGAAAATGTACGATGTATTTGTTAGATATCAAAAAGAATGCAATCCACTTGGCGCGCTTTGGATGATTTGCATAACGTGCAACGATGTGTATCCCTACTACGCCCGTATGAATTCATATGAACAAGCAACTACATCTGGGTTCGCGAAATCAGGCAGTTTTGAAGTCCAAATTTTGAGAGGCGCGAAGTAACAATTTTCTCTTATTCTGTCGTAATATTCAGGGGGCTGTCGCAAACACTACGATGACGATGATGACGATTGTGAACAGGGTGAGTGGGATCTTTGATAATTCCAGTCAAAAGTCGGTAGTCATTAGGTCCCCATATAATACTCACGGACTCTAGTAGTTAGAGTAAACACACACTCAACATTTTTATGACATCTGAGTTTTGCCAGAATTTTTGTAACATTAATGCTAAGCTTTTTACCCAAATAAATATCTGCTGTGTCCATGGAGACGAAGAAAACTGAAAGCCTTGATTAGCATGAGAAAATTAAAAGGCGATTGTTAAAATGTGCTAGCGATGTGTCACTTTCTACATGGTGCTATCACATATCGTGTCCTTGATTGACATAGCTTAGAAAGTGCAATCTGTTTAAGCTAAATGAAATAATACTCCATTTACAACTTCAGTTTTGCCGAAATGTGACCGTAAGTTTTCACCTTCTTTTGAGATTCTTACAAATCAAAGGCTATCACTCTCGGCTGACGAATGTTCGCTTCCGTCAGTTCAACCCACTGTGCTCAAAGAAGAGGATTCGTGCAGTCCAAGTGATATGTTCACGTGATCGGTCTATGTGCACAACTTGAAGAAAGTTTATAGATTGCACGGAATTAGCACAGAAACTGATTTATTACACTTATGTCAGCCGATGGCTGAAATAGGTGCCTAACCCGAAGAAACGTATCTAACTAGTAGTGGCCTTCATTTGTGTCATTTTGGAGACTTAAGTAAGTAAGTAGTGGAGCGATTTCGTGAGCAGTTTATAATACCTTGTTGATGTATTTTACTACGCCGGTCTTGATCTCGAAGCTGAGGTTGTTTAAAGATCCTTAACCAGGAAAGCGACGCAGCATTATCGAGTGTTAAGCATTTGTGTCACTACCACCAGCTGACATTCCAGTGACTAGGAAAGGTCTCGAGTTGTTTCTTGATGTCCTATCAAAACAAAACCACCAAACACAAGCAGACGGAGATTCGATGGAGCCATTTACCTGAAGCTTTGTGAATCCATCATTTACAATGAACAAGTCAGAAATGGCACAAGAATAAAACACGTTAATTTCTGATCAGTTTCAACGTCACAGTGAAGATTTCCTGTCAAACAATGAATAGGAAATCTACAGAAGCTCTCAGAAGATCACTTTCTTCCGTAATAACCTATTGTCTTCATTCAACATTTTCGCCATACCGAAATAATGCCATTCAATGACGCATCGCTTGACGTCCCAAAGCACAAACCGTGTCAGAAATTCCAAAGAGGAGTTGCGTACGGCAAACTTTCAGTCATGAGAACTTTCGTCATGTACCCTTCTCCTTTCAGCCATAAACCCCACCCTTCTGACTGCCGGTCTTGACGAGGATGCCGATTGCTTAACTTGTAAGTTGTCTCTCCGTATTTAATCGAGAGGAAGTTTGTAAGAAGCTGTTTCAATCCAACTGCTATTGCCTGCGCCTTCAGTGGGGAAATTTACAAATTCGGTGTGATTGTGGCATTCACGACAATCATCGATGGAAAAGTTGAAATGCCATCTAAAGCAATGTACTCATTGAAGGCCATATTCACTTGCCGTTATCAAGCCATGATTTTGGTCCAATATGTAAGATTACGGCAGCAACATTTCATGGGCCTCTTTCATTGCAAAACATTAGGGCTTCTTCCTGTGACGCATCGGGAAAATACCCTTCAGAGCATTCGTGGTCCTCTCATTTTCGCCTCTGAAACGTCCCATCGGTAAATCGCCACCTCACTGTGAGTATAATTGCGTACGATTGTTTTAAGTAAAGTAGTTAATGAGGGGTGTTATACTTTGGTGTACTTTTGAATGTTACCGGCTAAATGAGCAAGCCTATCTCTAGTCTTCTCAGGATTTGTCTATCTACAAGTTTACTTAACCACTGAACTCAACAAATTTTATACATCAAGCACATTTTGTTTGTCACTAGGCACGGAACTTGTGAAAATGCCCGATGTTTTGACTGATGAAGGCAAATATTCTGGACAGCATTGGTGCACTGTTTGAACCCGTCGGACAGTCATGGACACTCAGTCATCAACAAAGTTAAAAACAAAAAATGACGCAAAAACAAACGCGAAACAGCGATAGAAAGACGGATGGACATATTGAAAAATAGACAGGAAGATGCGAAAAATCCTTAGCCAGCAATTAAATCATCCTGTGGGCTTAAAAACCATAACATCACTATGAAATCTTAGTAACGAGTCAGATTTCAGTCAGAGGTTGGTGAGCTTGTATAAGGGATTGCATGTTGACAGCAAAATCGGTGTTTGGTGAACTCACTCTTTGACTATTTCGGTTAACTGCTTTAAGCTACAACTATGAGTCCAGGAATTCATTTTGCCAGCAGATATTCTGACGCCTATTAAGCGAATCCAAAATAATCCAACAGTAATTACTACTTGGTTTGAAGTAATTGCTGCATTCAGGTAAGGTTCTTGTGCACCTGAAGCATCGGTGATTCCAAGTGAGCTCGTTTGTGACCCTTGTTAAGCATGGGAAATCTCTAGGGCTGTTTCTACGTTTACAAGCAGCCACATTAAGCCATCCATTCGGAGCTGTCTTGAGCCCGGACAGATTATTTCCAATCCTTGCAACAGAGTGAAAATTAGGCAAAGCGGTGTGTTTAAAGGGATTCATTTACTGTTCCCAAGACCATCGAAAGTCATCTCATTTCGGGTTTCCGCAGCTGCTTTTGCTATATGATGTTTTTAAGCCATTGTTGGTGTTTCTCACCTCGGCTTTATATGGATTAAATGAAAATCAGAAAAATAAAACAGTAAACCGGTAAACCATTGACGCAATGGATCACATTGCTACTGGTTTTTGGTCCAAACTGTCTAACTAGCATTGGGAATAGGTGGAGTGCCGCAGACGATATCCTACAGACATGGGAGCGGTCGAAAGACAGAATTTTAATACGGTTACTGGAAAAGCGGTAAATTCCAGAGGGAATTACACCTTTTCAACTAGTCTTTGGTTGCTCTGGGATGAGAAGACGACAGAGTTGAGAATAAACTAGGCACAAGTTAAGACGGCTTAAGAAATGCCCCTTGCTAATTGAACATCAACTATTTCACCAAATGTTTCATTCTATTCATTTTTCAGGCCCCAGTCTATTGAACAATGCCACATGTAAGTGGTACACTGTGGCCGCATATTGTACACGATTTCAAAATTCAACTCCCATATTAGATCCCGTGTTAAACTAAGCACCTTAGGCATGTCCTCGGAATATTTATTTTGTCAACTTGTGATAGTCCAGCGAGTAAGGTTGTCAATCGAAGGCCGCAGGTTCGAGTCCGCCCTTCCCTTGGTAGCCCTGTGTTGTCAGCGAGCCCTTTTCTGAAAAAGAATGCTAACTACTAAGTCATTAATAAAAATGAAGCAAAAGATGAAACATGAAAATCAATGAAAGCACAACAAGAACTGGTCAAAGCACTGACATTACCCGGATCTGATTTCGGGAAAGATGGTCAGTAGAACGACATGATTTTGCAGGTTGTCATTTTCACTGCTTGTATAGACCAAAATGGTCACAACTTTCCGTAGCTCGCCGTTACTTCATAACCCACGTGGGCCACTGAAAAAGTTGACTCTCGCTCTGGTCTGCACATTTGAATTGGGCATGAATGGAACATGATCTCCCTTCGTGACATCTTTGTCAACTGACCTCTCTGTCGTGCTAAATCTATTTTTGATTTCTGACAAACATCTCTGGTGAGGTGACATTGCGCGAAAAGTTAGTAGATCACGTTCCTATTTGAATAAAAAGGATGCGATAAATGTGAAAAACGACGGAATTTTTACGTAAGGCACAAATCGAATTAATTTTGGAACCACTATTATCCATATTATATAACTTCTATTAGAATCTAATGATGTTAACTTCTGTCCTGATCAAAATCTCTTTAAAGGTGGATGTCTTTCGGGTATGTTCGACTGTGTCAGTAACACGGTAACAATGGCGTACCCGTTTTTGGCACAGCAAAGAAGCGCGCTTACGTTATCTCTTATTATTACAAAATTCTATACACTAAGAGGAAATAAAATCGCTCAACTAGTAAAGAAAATACATTGATTTAGTCGACGGTGAGGAGTGCATTAATAACAAACATCTGCTAGGAAATGGTTATCGTTTCCGATCTAAAATAGGGGCAGCTTGGAAGATACCTCCAGGAACCCCTCATGTCCGACTGTTGTAAGCGGTACTACTTGGCCAGAGGAAACCAGTAAAGCGGCAATCAACCAATTCGGCAACATAAGCCAACGATCACGTCGGATCTGGCGGCTTACTTCACCGAACGCCCATGAAAACTGTGCGAATTAGATTTTTGCAAACCGCAAACTTAATCGCGCCCTGTACTCTTTTTGGCCAGTCAGAATCCAGTAAATCCCAAAGGAAAATGTCATTCAAACACGGACGCTTTTTGAGGTGAGGGTACCGGGGATTCGGCCGATAATATTAAGGACACGATGCCATTCAACCAGGATAACCGCTTACTGGGAAGTTTGTACACATGATGAAATGTGGATCATTAGGGGAACAATTGAGTCATACTGGAGAAGATGGATAACAAAATCAGGTTTCGCATGCGAATGAATGGACCAAATTTCTCCGGAATTACATAACCAGTTTTGTCAGACATTGTGGCTGGTCGGGTATGCACACCGGGTACTCCCATTAAGAGGATGAATGCAAGAAAGTCCATTTCAGAATTACACTTCCCGAAAATTTTCTTTGGGCAGTATGGCTAAATTTCAGAAACACAAAGCACGTAGACACTCGGGTTCGCTTAGCTGAAGAACGACAACATCCGCGAAACCGGTTATGTACTTCCGGCCAAATCTGTTCATCCCTCTGCATGCCAAACAAACTACTGAGAGCAAACTCCACACAACCGGACCTTGTGCCGTCCTTCTGAGGGTTGGCTTTAAGTGACCTCGACAATCTCCATGTGATTCTTAAATGGATTTACGATGTGTTCACGTTTTGAATGATTAAAATGAATTCCTAATGACAGGAAGATGGAAGCCTTAATGATGGAGCAAAAAATCAAATGAAAAAATTAATGAATTTCACTTATGCTGTTCACTTTCAAATCCTTGCGACGATACTTTAAAGCTTCCGGTAATAATGCAATGATTTCAGGTTCGACAGAAGTAAACTATGTCGTGCGTCTGATGTGTGGTATTCGTTAGGCCTAAGTGAGAGAGAAATATGTATTCATGAATAACTTTATTCCCTCACACCTATAAAGTCACAGTTTTACGTAATTCGCAAAATACTTAAGAGCTTTACTTTGCGAATAAATGGCTCAATGTGATTCCAAGAGGCTTGAATGAGAAATTAAGTTACATCTAAAGTTTTGTGATAAAAATGAGGGGGTAGTTATTTGGTGCGTTTGGAGGATCAAGGTTCCACGCTACTGGTCCACAGAGGGAATGGTCCAGCTTCACACTTGCTGCGAGCTAATGGCCGGTTCCACTCCTAGGTGCAAATAGAGGGAAGAAACAGATCTAAAATGCAATTTAGCAAATGTAGAGTCACACATAACTCGCACGTGAGTGATCCTGTGCAACCATTCAGAATCCTCATTTTTTCATCTGGGCTGGACAATACTTTGGCACCTGATTCGGTCATGTTACACCGATTCTCACAAATCCTTGCGGGATAACCGTGTATAATATTAGCTAGTACAAGCTAACTCCGGTGGGTAGGATAAGGAATACAATAACATGGGACCGACTAGGAAATTCGGAACAGGAAGCTGGAGTGCGTTGAGGGCGACCGTGTAACTCTAGCGACACAGTCGTAACTCATCGTAATCACTGTTTGATCTGAAGTGCCGTAGTTTTCCTCAAAAAACAATAAAATAGAAGCATGGTTAGAAAACGTATTCACATATGATTTGAGGGAAAGGTGCCTAAAATCAGTCGCTCGAGGTATCGAAAACAGACTTGTTGTCGTATTAACTGTTCTCACCGTTCTATTGACAATGCGGAAGTGCTGTAGCAACGTAAACAGCACAGATACACTCAAAATAGAAAGTCCATTTTTAGCTAAAAAATAGTATAATTTTTCTTGTCACTTCATTTTACAGTCAACAAAAGAGGTATGTCAAAACGTGAGGATGCAAACGGTGCACTCTAACGGGCACCCTAAACCTAAAAACTTACAGATAAGCGAGATTTCATTTCGTGACATTTTAAAGGAAACTGGATGGAATTTTGTTTAGCAATGGAAAATGTTCTTGATTACTCGCTTTCAGTGGATTTCGGGCTCACTGGATTACTTCGTCTAGGCCTCGTCGAACGTGAATGACATCTTTGTGTGCCGCATTATTTTATATCATATAATGTTTTTATGACGAAAATATGGACATCATTTTCAGGAAGTTGGTCACTCCCAGTTGGCAGCTTCCAAGCGGCGAGCAGTTGACTGGTGACGTAGGGTTAAAGCTCCGTAATGCTTTTATGCATTCACCACTAGTAGCGTATTGAGGCAGATATAACATCATCTGATCGCTTAGTTGGAGTGTGAGCACAGATGAACAGAAACTGAGACCGCTGGACAACCATGTGGTATGCGATAGACAAAGCGTATTGAACTGGGTTTTGCCTAGAACAGAGTGATCGTTTTTCCACCCAAGTTTGCACCTACAACAGATACTCTAGAACTTGCTCTCACAACAGTCAGTGCTTTTTTTAGTCCGTAATAGAAAACTGTTTCCGCACTCACATCCACCTAACATAGACGAGTGCCATTTGGTCAGATCAAGTTTCTTTCCATCGATGACACAAACCAGAGTAGTTGTAACGACTTAAACCAGTTTGCTAATTGATGCACTGGGCTAGTCTGCGCACCTACTCTTCTGTACTAACTCGTTCATCATTTGAACACCCATCTCTTGTATGGACAGATTGCAGTTGCGGATGTGCTGAAACCAGCCCATGCTGCCATACGGCAGCCTCATGTGATTTAGCCGTGCACCGTAACGCCGTGGGCGATCATTGCGTCCCGACGGGCTGTTGTGCAACTTGCGGCTGCCCGCATCCCTGCAGAACTAGTAAGTCAAAAATTGTATACCCGAAATTGGCGACTATTCTAGTCTAGTCGAACTATTTATATTATTCTACTAATATTGACTGGAGCCTGGAACCATTTTGTTATCCATGATTTATTTCAGAATTCACATTCTTCCGTTGGCCGTATTACGGCAAAACATCAACAAGTGTAATGGTATACACTACGGTTGCTATGTTTGTTTTTACCAATGCCAATACGACTGCTAATATTAGCATCGCTACAACTACTTGTAACACTACCATTACTTTCACAATTGCCAGTCCGCCAAATGAAATTAACTGGGTTGAGAAGAATTCTTAACAACTTAACAGCAATGGGTCAACACTTTCCGAAATTAAAATAGATATGAATACGAACGAAAAAGTCATTCCATTAATAATAGACGAGAAAAGTTATTCTGCAACAGCAGCCCGAATTTCGCTTACAAAATCCGACAAAATTACACTGATTTTCCCGAAATTCAAAACAATGGTTACAGGTTTTTTGAGTAAGTACGAGATATCAAGCATTCTGCATTCAAAATGTTGGATTTACTTATGTAATGTAATGAATACGGATAAAATCTTTTGATCGTCGGTTACCAGATTGATCCCGATCGAACGTTTTAAGTAGTTCTACTCAACCCTAACTTGAGAAAGCCACCATCCCATGAGAATGTATCCATCAGTAGAATGAAGCCACCGGGATTATTACGCCCGAGACCGGTCACCATCGAACGTTTTATGTGAATCTAGCAAAAAATCAGCAAAATTAACTATTCCTTCACGGAATTTGGGACAGCACACGTAATAAAGCCAAAACAACGAATCTGAGACAGGGACCCTGAGAATGTCAGTACGTTTTCAAGTGGTAAGCACATCACTCCACCATGGGGCCTACCGCTGAGCTCAAGCGAATCGTCCACCAATAACAGCCTGCGATTTTTGCCCTACAGCAAGATTAAATGTGCCTCTCCGTGCAAATGTCAGGCAGTTCTTTTTAGCGAAACTATTTCGATCCATTTGATTCCTTGCTTCGCGAACTATCATGTGCATGTACGCGCATAGTCATACATATATGCATACACACATTAATAAATTGGCACCAGAATATTGCTTGTGTGACTGGAGTGTGAACAGATCCTGAATTAATTTACAAGCATGAAATCAAGAGGATTCTAGGCAAAGCGTGCAATCGAGGTGTCAAAATATGGACACGATTCGACAAATGGGCATCAGATTCGCGTGTCTGGTGAGCAGCAATATCCACGAGAACTCGCACCTGTCTTCAGAAACCACTTTTTTCATGCATCTACAACTAACGCATATTATATATATACAATCAGACCAAAGTTGTTCAGGCAATCAACTTCACGTGGTTTTTCAGTGCCTTCTGCCTGCTGTTGTGACTCCATTGGGCATTTATAAACCCTTCTGTCATTGCGCGGCTGGAGTACAGTTGCAAATGAGCACCTCGGCAACACACCCCTTCATGTTTTTGCCCCATGTTTGAACGCAACAGTTGAGGAGTGACATTCCGTGCTGTTCCACTTTACAGAAACCGCATAATACGACTAAACCATTCTAGTATTTACATTGGTCCTTTAGGATTCTGGAGTGCTCTATCAAACTTCACTGTGGGGCATGTTGACTAATCGGCAATTCAGTAACAGTAGTTGAATGAACGCATTCATTTCTTTATACTTACAAAGTTAACAAACGTGAGTTTTACATTTCCCTGAGGATAATAAGCGTTTGTATTACCCGATTGTACACGACTGATTCGTTGAGGTGGAATTTTGAACACACCGAAGTAATTCTGATCATCTTGGACAGAAGTTGCTAGGACTGTGGTGTGTGATATGCTGTTCGGTTGGAAGACCCGGATTCAAAAAGTGTATGCAGTGGCGCATATTCACCAGTACGGAGCTCCATTGACAGCAAAAGTTGAGTCAGTTGCTTCCCAAGGGCAGCAGTTGGACAAATGATCTGAGGTCTGTGGTTGAAAGTTATTGCCTTATTTTTATATCCACTGATTTCTGGGTGCACATCCGCCTGCTTTATGTGATATGAGCTTCAGCGGAAGCAAAGAGACGTTTGGAAAAGATTTGCGAATGCACCACACAACATCTGACTAAATCGGTTTGGGATTATCTTGATTAGGGACATTGCTTACCGATTGCTGAACACTTGGTGGCCGCAGGTCAGAAACAACACAACACTATCAAGCTACCCTCGTGAGATAATATTGGTCACTTCATGCTAGATTAGTCTTTCACTCCTGCCTAATTACACTGTAAACACGATACAGAATATCTCTTATATCATCCCATTTAAACGCCTGCAGAGGTTAAACTTTTTGCGTTACTGCCTAGAATTAGACGGATATTCTGATGTTTGGTGCACATAAAATGAGGAATACATGGTTGTTATTAGGAAAATTGAAAGTAGGCAAATCCTTCTAAGAAGATCAATAATAACCTGCATATTCTTGCATTTCGCATCGCTTTAAAGGTTGTCCATGCCAAGGTAATTCGTGAATCGCTTTGTCAGTTGACTTATTCAGAACCGACACACTGCATCCGTGCATCATGAATTGCTAAACCAAACTCATCGTCATCTCAGCACAAATATGATAAGGAGATCACCAAAGTCATCAATATCAACACGGCCTTCTTCATCACAATCAACTGATTCATGATTATGAAGAGTAACACTGTCCGCACTCATCCTAATTATCAAATGCAAAATGAACACCCTCCAGAGTTGTTACACTTTATGGTTTTTTCGAAAACGTTGCCGAATTTATTCCGCTTACTGCAAATATATTTTCACTTTTAGGCTTGTCCGGTATGTTTTATTATTCGAATGTGGTCTGTAATGTTTTTTTTTTTCAATTTTTTTCGACCACTCAAATAGGGTTATAGAATTCGCATATCATTGCTCTGCTTCGACGACCAAAAACAACGTTCTCCTGTTCGTTATCCATCTGTTCTTGTCTGCCCACGCGAACTATCAACGAAAGAGTGAAACAATTGCCAAGAGTTATTCAAATTAATTAATTAATTGCAATTTTGCTGACATTCTGTGATGTCCTCGCGTGGAGCTAGTTGGGAATTAACGTGAGCCAGACCATGGTCAGAATTTTATTCTTGCAAATCAATTGGGATAATCCATTCCTTGTTCGGAATCACCTAATAGGTCAGTCCAGATTGCCAGCTTTTGAGTTCATGTTTAGTAAACACAAAACATTCATTTACAAACGTGGGCAGACCAAACACAAGTAGATGCAGTTATTCATTTGTAGTAGGAGTTTCAGTCAGACCACACACGAAATCAATTTATCAAATTTCGAAAACGGAACTTTGAATTGCTTGTCAAACAGCAACTCACGTGTGCATGACTGGTTTGTTCCATGGTAGCTCCCAAACTGCACTTTCAATCCGAGAATCCCATAGAGCATTCATCGATCCCTCCATCACTAATCTGCCAAGATGAATGACATTTTACCGGCTTTATCTGCATCAAATGAAAACAACCGACATTTGTTGGTATCAGAGATAAAGGTTGGGATTGTGTACTGATTGATATGTCGATAAACTTTGCTCAGAGGAGCTGAAGTCATTGGACGATTTTTTTATTTAGGAGTATTTACAAATTAAATTTTGATTCAAACAAGTCACGAAGCAATGTTTTTAATCTATTTGTAGTGAGCAAACGAGGAGGTCTTGCCCAATCAGGTACGTTTACAAACAATACACATGCAATAGGTGGCTGACTTCGTCAAATGCCAAGAAAAATCAACAGTAATTAGGAATTAAAGTATCATTGTCTTAGATCGTCTTGTTTTGAAACGAAAACTTATCCCGTTGTAGATAAAAGAATAAGACAATTATCCCAAGCCTAGATTGCTCGTGTTTTTCCCTCAAAGCATGGTGTTACTCTCCCGTCGTAAATTACTTCCGTCCGTTAGTAAAAACTGAGTAAAATGAAACCTATCAATAAATAAATGGGCAGTTTAAATAAATTTTTCTTTTTAGAACATGAATCGTTATTGTTAGTGCATAATTCGTTTAAAGAAAGCTATTTCGCAAATCCCGTCTTTCAAATAAATCGATTCTGTCCTTTTCAGTGGTTGGTGAGTTCTTGGTGGAGTAAACATTTTCTTGTGAAAATTATGGATAACATTCCCAAGGATCTTGAACAACTGCGGATTAAAAGAGTTCATTGTAGGAACCAGCTTTCTCAAGGCTTTGCTTTCATAAATATATATGCTTCTGCAGTATAAGGGGAGCTTCAGTTAGTAAATGCATTTACACCTGATAGTTTTTTACTCGTACATTAGGCTACAAGATCTACTAACTTGATCAACTTTGATCGGTTTCCTTAGAAAAAAAAACACCGAAAGAATTTGTGATGATTCTGCAGCGGTGTTTATTAGTGTGCAAATTTTATTCCCATGTTACGCAATGACTTGAGTGCAATCAACCAAATGCAACAGAATAGAATGAGTTACCTACAGCGTAACAGGTTTCGAATACAAGGCGACTGAGCGGACAAAAGCAGAAAAATTCTACTGGACTAAGACACCCCTAAGTATGATTTCAGATATGTATTGATTCAACTGTCTTCTTTCATACTAACCTGAGTGGACGTGTTAATTGAATCACACAGTTGCTATTGCTGCAAAAGCCACGCCCGGTTGACCTAAAAAGCGAATTTGTTGGTAACGTAACCAGCCTGATTGGCGCGATGCGTAGGTAGCACCGATACTGGCATTCTGTTTGGCAAGTTGATCTGGTTTTTAAAATGACTGAATTTTAAGCATATTCCAAATCACCTCGCTGCTTGGTTTTGTATTAGGGCATTTTTTTTGAGAAAATAAACTAGAAGCAAAGGAGTTGACAAGGATTTTCACAGATAAGACACAAATTGGCGACAAAAGTGCCCCTTGAGTTTTGTTCATCAAGTAGATTTTGGCCCGTGTAAAATAAACTCTTTCTTTCGTTCAACATCCTATCTGTTGGATAATTGGTTACTAACTTGGCAGATTTGACAATGGCGATCTGCAGGAAAAGGATGTCAATAGAACTTCATGGATTCACTCTATCGGTGAACGATTAGTTGCGAAGTGCTTAGCTTCATCGGCGAAATTTCACGCGTAGTAGAGCACGTGATTGAATTTCACGTTATAAATTATTTTTCGAACAATTACGTAACGGACTCTGAAAACATGCCCGCGATCGCGTACTTTATCAAATATTATGAACAGGCTTAGGACTAACAACTGGCATGCTCGTCGTATTGATAACGTTTTCGTCAAGAGACGGCCGCATTATGCTCAATCCTGCTTCAGGTCCACTGGAATGGGGTCAAAAATATGTTGCCCTAAGCAAAAAGACAAGTATATACTGTTTTTTCGTCCTTCTAATTTAGCGGGTAAATTCAGTGGATTCAAAAAATATAATTTAGGTAGATTGTTTCTACCAATCAAACCGTTTGCCGGGCAAGAAAATCTTGTGTGGATCGTCAGTAGCTTTTGTGGATGACATAGCCGGAAAAGAATCAGACGGTGATTCGTCACTTGACTGAATGAGAGATTACCAAGTGCGCATAATTGACAAGGGATAACAATGGTGTGTTCCCATGGCACTTCTGTTCATCCATCGGTATATGAAACATACTACTGACAACAAAGATCTGTCAACTTGAGATCAACCAGCTTTTGACTGCGCTTTCGATTTTCATTAAATTCATTCTGTCGGAAAAACTACCACCACAACTTTCATACAATATTTGACACCATGTTTGTTTGCAGGCGGTGTTATCGGATCAAGTAAGCATTTTTCGTATATGTGTAACCGCTCGTCAAGCAGACGAACCTAGTATAATAGGGCCAGTATTTGTGTGTAGAAATCTCTTCAGTCCATCCATATGCGCTAAACTTGTGAAATTCTAATGATCAAAAAAATGTGGAATCTTCAGTCTGTGAAGTACTGACCAAATAGTCGGAAGAGAAATTTTGTAATGTGATATAGTGGAACAAAATGGCTACTTAGGCAACAGGCTGAGGAATATTCACTTCACGGGTAGTTCTATCAATGAAAAAATGCATGTCTTTATCTGGGACAGGTAAATTACGCAGGTCTTCATCCACTGGACAAGTACCTGTTAACAATCATTCCTAGTGTTTACTAAGCCCACTTTGGTTCCTTGAGTATAACCAGTTTATTTTGAAATTGTTTCTATTCTCGGTCTGTTTCAAATATCAGACCGATTTACTGTACAACCGTGTTCCGATTGAGTCAAACTCGATACCGTCTGTAATAAATTTGTGCATGTTTTTGTCCCACTCTATCTGATCCATTTGCTTCTTCTGGTGTTCGATCGAGCCAAGATGAGCACATTTATTCTCAGTTGTTGTTGATTCTAAACCTGTTATCTTGCCTGTCGGGCAATTTTTCTCTGGTCTTCATTAGATCCGTGTCATTACATGCACTTAGAAACTCGGGACAGAAGATACATTAGAATCCTTGATTAACTGGCTCAAATGGAGATTGTGAATGCGAGTATGATTAGTCCTTTCATTGTTTACTCCTTGTCAGGTGGGAGAAAGATATTGGGGGAAATTTCAAAAATCTAACAGCATAGGCAAAACCTAAATTTTCTCTGTAACGACTGGCAGTGTTTGCCTCCTACCTGCCAGTTTCACCAGTGAAATGGATTTACAAAAAACAGAAATCGTTTTGTTTTGACAAATTTTCTTGACATCTGAAAGACTGGCAAAATTCGGTAATCCACACAAATTTGGCTGGCATCGCATGAAGTGGTCGGTTTGAATGAGCATGCGGTTATAATTCGGTTGGGTCATTGGCAACGAGATAAAGCTGGGTTCGCTCTCCAGTGGAAATGAATAAAACTTCTGTCAATCTGTATCCCCTTTAAATAATCGATGTGCAATTGTGTGTTCGGTTTGGCTGAATTCCATTATGGTTGGATAGTAAAAACTTTGAAAATTCATTGCCTATTGGGTAATGATGGAACTCAGCATTATGAAATGCGCCCACAACCCTTTTACTAGACGGTACGAATCGTGCTTTGGCCAGTTTCAAAGAGCTAAACAACGAACTTCAAAATCCTGACTCCGAAATCGCACACACGTAAATGGTAGATTTAGAATCATTTAAGCCTTTCAGTCCGTGTAAGTGCCTGCTAAAATCATCCTCTTAGTAAATCATGAACCATGGGGTTATATCGCATAGATCACGGAGTCAGGCCTTCTAACGACGGTTTGGATGAAAAAATAAGCCAAAACCAAACAAACAATTTACCTCGAGGAACGTTTACTTGCTCTATGCTGTAATGATAACATTTGAGAATAAGTGGAGAACTAAAGGAGGCCAGGTTTACATATTTCTTTACTTGTTCTTACTCGTTGTTTTTCTCTGTTTAAATTTCAGAACTGTCCGGTGGTAAGCAAAGTTTTTATTGATCACAAAAATGACCTTTTCATAACCTTTAATGGTTCAATACTGTTTCCAAACGTCCCTTCTTATCAAGCAGGCAAGCTTGAGAAGTGAATTAGCTTAGTGAGGAACAAAATGATTCATTCGGCTTTACACCATGTTTCTAAAATGGAATGCTGCAAATACTGAACTTTGAGATCAGATCATTCAGAATAAAGTCCGAACTGGCTGAACATTTGTTTGATTCATTTTTCTATGAAATCGTCAGGATCGGTTTCCCAGCTTCTTTCTTGTATCGTTGCAACTAGCCTCTGACTTTAGGACCGGAGACGCTCTTGACGAAGACCCACAGACGTTGATACTCTTTCATGTTCTTCATCTTCCTGCGGAAATGTCGTGATAGGGGAGAATAATTCTCAAATTCAGCGTCAGTTGCATTAGTTGCCGATGTCTGACAATCAGCATACCCAGATCTAAGAGCTTTTTAAGCAAACAAACCTGTAGTCTAACGACTCCAATGATAATGAGACCAATGAATTCACAATGAACTATTATTTATTAATTTTTCTGACAAAAGTTAAATAACTTGCACGGGCAGAGCCAATTGTATGCCAAAGGTATTAAATATCCGAGCCGCGGACCCGCCTTCTCCTGGTACGAGTGTTGCATTGAAACTAAGGGCATCGCGCGGTGCTTGCAAGTCGTTCATTCTTACATGAATGGAAGCACAAGTGACTACAGGATAATAGCATTTTAAACGAGTAGTTAGCAGTCTGCGAAAGTGGTACATACCATCCAATCTCTTCTAGTTGAACGTTTACGGAGGTAATTCTGATGCAAGCAAACGACAGCGACTTGATTAGAAACACCGGAGCCATGTGCATGCGGGCACATATGCACGCCACAAGATAGCAACAGAAAATTGGTAAATTGGTCAGTAGTTTCGATAAGGATAAAATTCGGTCAATAGCCTAATGGGTTTTCTAATGTTTTGCTTGATAAAAATGGAACAAACATATTTCGTTGTTTGATTGTTTTATGATTTATAACTATTTTGCTAATAGCTGTAATTATCTGACAAATCTAACATTGAAATCGTTTTATTCTGGGAATCTGCTTTCCACGATTCAGGAAGTAAGTTCATTTATTTGAAACTTAACTCGAATAATGCATGAGGTGCTCGGACGTCATCATAATTTATGCGTAAAGTAGCTAAACACGAGACATCACACTCACTGTTAAACTTATGTGATGGTAAGATAGTTTTGAGCCGTAGATGTATTATTTCGTAGCCAGCAGGGATTTCTGCATTGCATTTCCAAAATGCGCTCGCCCGGTTTCCTTTCGGAAGTGCCTAAAGCTGTTCCGGCTTTAAATACCCATAGGTGACGCCATAATTGATGAGTCCAGCATAGATTGATTGCAAAGTCAGATGCCGGGTTGTTGTATACATCTCACTAGTTGAAAAATTCCAAGCGTAATCGTTTTATCCCCGAACTTTATTCCCATTTATGGAGTCACTAGTGTCCACGCATCCGTCGATTCTTCACTGATTTCAGCCGAGTTAACAAAGACAATTATTTAGATGAAAAGTAGAACCGCGTCTAAAAGTTGTAGACATTTTTCCTAAACAGCCAACATGAGTGGGCCCAATGCAACAGAAGTGAGCGATTCTTAGACTTTGGTTGTTTGACATGGAGAAAGAGAAGTGTGGTAGAGGGAAGTTGAGAATGTCCTAAGAACCTGTCGGCATAAAGTAGCGCAAAAGTGTAGGCTACAGATGCAAAAGTGCGACTGCGATTTAAGCCGGAAAATTGAGTCTATCTGAGTAATCCCGAACGAATTTAAGTGTTATCGGAACAAACTGTGTTGGGTTATCATTCCTAATATCGCGCGTCTCATTGCTTAATATTCCGTACCCACACTTTACGTGAATTCTGGCTACTTTCACCAACCCACCTGCAACAGGCATGCGTGAGTTGGCGTTAATTTTACTTTGCTTTATAATTACTTGTTCCCAATAAGTGATCATTTGCAATTCACAGTTGAACATTATGAAGGGTGGCAATAACTTCCACTGTCACACTGACTATAGTTGCATATATACATATATATATATATTGCATATTAATACCAAGTACTCAAACGATACACAGTACGCTTTTCATAGGTTGTTACTATTTTGCACCATTGTTTGGACACAAAGGTTTCGCGGTGAACCTGAGCCCGCTTATGGTCACTCAGACTAGAGCACAAAAGAAAATGGGTTCCAGAATGAAGAATTAGGTCAGAAATCAGTTAATCGACTTACTTTCACGCATTTGTAGGAGGCCTCGCGATACATAATCATGCAGAAGCCGAGTGTTTCAAATACAATTTGAAGGTGATCTGGTTTGCAAAACATGAAAGCGGCCTAACTAAAACCCGGTAAACTTATTAGGTGTCTCCGACATTGAACACGTGAACATCATGATGACGACCACCTGGAATTGAACAAGGATTTCTCCCGATAGACAGTAAACGTCTCACGGGGCTCACCAGAACAGATCTTGTCGTCGAAGGCAGTTTTTGATCAAAACAGCTTCTGTTGCTTGGATCATGATTCACACAACACGAGTTGCATGCTCTGGGTGCCAAAAAGTAATAGTTCTTAAAACCCAGTGAATAAAGCCACTTACGTTCATGTTAAAAGCATACAAGACCGAGTATGTTGAAAGGCTCGAAGAGAAATGACATCGATCAGTCGCAAGTGCTCGACATTATCGATGAAAACTGTTTGTTAGGGTTTGGTGGAAACTGTAAGACAACGGTGCCTCACCAATCGATGGTGAAGAAAAGGCCAACTTACGTGGCAGGAAACTGCTCCGTATTCCGAAGCGAACAGCCCCGTAAACACTGCTCGCCAAACCGGCATTTATCATGTGTATGTCCGGAAAAGATCATGGTATCACTACTGTAGCGGCTGATGTTTTTGACTGGCTACTAAAAGTAATGCACAGACATTGATGGTGCCTAAGCCATTTACGAGTGTCCGCCATGAAGTGGAGAAAATCCAATTCCTAAATAGAACATAAACTAATGAGGGGAAAATCTAAGTAGAAATTGATTAGATGTGTACACAGAAAATAATCAGTTTGGCAAAATCGAAACAAATCGCGTTGTGACAAAAATAGAAAGAAACAATACAAAAGCAACAAGATGTGAGACGTGTATGAAAGTCTTTGACGGGAAAACAGTACCGCACAAAAGTCAGACCTGATTAGGTATTATTGATAAAATTGATTTTGTCTAACTTAGTGCGTTCTCGTTTCTCTACCAAATGGAAGACAAATTTTATTTTTCTTTCTGATCAGAATCGATTGTTTGTTAGTCTATTGGTGTGATCACAATATAAAATGCACGTTTCCGATCGACGATCTCGAATATTGCAGCCTGTTGGCTGATTGTACTGCACATGTCCACTATTGGAGATAGAAAAACAAAAAAAGAGAAATTATCCACCCTTAAATTTGCTTCTTCACCCTAAATGCCCCTCATGACATTCAGTGGGAGGTAAGTTGCCACATGCAGGTTAAATCACACACACTAATTGCTGTGATGTTTCTGTCCAGTTGCTAAGCTTTTGAACTATTCTCAACCTTTCGTGGAAAACATATGGCCCGGGTAATAAGGACATTGGCTTATCTGTGATCCCAACAATATGACTAAACACTGCGAGTATCGTATATAGATTTACCGGTTAAAAACTGAAGTGAAAACAGTGAGCCTTCCTCACTCCTGCAGAGCTAACCTTCTAAGTCAACAACCAGCCATGTGAACGACTGCTTCAGTGTTTGATATCATGAGCCCCGTTCTACATCAATTCCACGTTATTTCGGAATGAGGACAAAGTGTTCCGACTTTTGTAATAATAATTTAAAGTGGGGTAGACGTGTCCGCATCTAGTAAGTTTTAGCAAGCCGCTCATATCTGCTTGCAGATTGTAAGCTGATAAAAAGAAGAGTCAGTACACATTGTATTGCGCCTAAGCATGTGCTACTAAACGACTGACCGGGTCTCACGTACACGGTTGGGATCTTCATGATCCATTTGACTGACTATGTGAGTATTGGTGTAGTAGTCGAGAGGTCCTAAGAAAAACGATTTATTCACTGATGTTCTGTGCGGTTTTACATATGCCCGAAACTTGAGTAAACCCGCATTGTAATTGATTACCTAATGTGATGAAATTTATCAATACTTGGAAATCTGATTATCTTCAGTTCATGCGGAAATAATTTGCGGGCACGTTTACTTCTGGAGAAAACAAATGCACGACCAATTAGTTTGCTTCCCTTACATCCGTTTGCGACGAATTATAAACAGTCCACCTACTGGCGAGAAGTTTCAGAGTTTAATCCTGCACGGGCAACCAGTCCATGAACCGATGAACAAGCGGTTTTGAGGTCAAACAGCCTTGTACTCCAATTGAACACATACGAGCCTAATCCGTCGGTAGGTTACGTGAACAAGCAGGGTGGAACTACAACATACTAACAACTCGATTTTGCAGTTGATCAAAACAAATGCTGTGCGCGCCAGTTTCTGCAGGCACAAGAAGATATTAAGTGGTCAGTCTATTCTGAATACAGAGCTCCATAACCGATTCATTAAGGTTAGCTCCATCCAAGCCAAGGGAGTTTCACTAGTTAAACCAAAAAATACAACTTGTACAACTGCAATTATTTTGTATGCTTAACTGACCAGGTTTTGCAAGTTCTTATGTGCCGGCTTCTGGACGTTCAATATATCCGACGGTTGGATTGTATGTCCAGGAATCCCATCTCCCATCAGAACTAAAACCGCAACATTACAGGTAAAAATGAATGTGAACTGACCAGCTTTGTAGGTCCTTTTTTGGTGTGCTTGATAAAAGCAGCGCTAGCGATATGAGACAAGATCAGCGTTGCCAAGATCTCGTTTTCAAACAAATACCTGGCGTCACTCCGTAGGTAACGCGGTATTCTAACATGTAGGTCGCGGATTTGAACCATTAAGACGGGAGCTAAATTCCCATCACAAAACAACCGATTTTACCGTGACCTCCTTCCTTGATTTTTAGAACAAGAAAGAGAATAAAGGAAGGAACGAGTGGCGACATTTTAAGGGCAAAATGTAAACATCTACCCTATCCCATGGTTCCAAATTAAACGTCATTGCATTCTGCTGTGCAGCCTATATATGCACATTGGTTACTAACTGGACACTATTATGCTCTCTGTCAACAACACTCGAATCAGCAGGGTGGTTCTTCTTTTAGCCTTAGTCAGCTCTTGATTGATGAACATATTTTGCTCGTTATCATTCCTAAATGCAAAAATATATTTCTGCTTGCCCGAAAACAGGAATGCGTAAGTTCCTCGGGATAATCAAATATTGAAAGACAAGTGGTTTACGTTTTTGCTCCCATCCGGTCACACTGGACTTTTAATGATGCTCAAGATTTGGATGAAAGTGATGACGATCGTTCCGATGATGTCTGACTTGATGTGAATGAAATTGATGATGACTCGGGTGCTGATAATCTTACTGAAAGTGTTGACGATGATTATGATAATGCATACATATATATATTTGTATAAATATACGCACAATATTTTAAACTTGATAACGACCAGTGTTCTTTTATTCAAAGGTCTCATGATAATTTTCTTCTGCTGTAAATTCAAGGCTGTTCATCATGATTGTCTGTACATCATCCTGAAGCTTCACACGGATTGCTTGGTAGTAATTTGAAAAGCGTTCCGTTTCATCCTATTAACTGCGGCTTTTCACCTTTCTACCTTAAAATACCGTGGCCCGGTAACTCATTCAAGTTGGTACGTCTCATTAAACAAAATGTGTTTCCAATTACTTTTGTAGCAATTTGCAAATTGATTTAGCCGCCGGTTAACACAATATCAAGTTGGATATCAAAACTAGCACAATAGATTACTTGGTCCACATGCACAACACAAAATTTTTACGAGAAATAATCTTGTTAGATATTCCTCCAAACCGGTCCCTGGATTAGTCGGCGTTATCGTTGATCGATTTTTAGAATCGCTTTATTTCTGGGCTACTGATGATCTGACACACTGATTGGAATTTCGCGAGTTGGAATGTTGCGTATAGTAAGTGGTTGAAAAACCGATCGAGTGGATTGTAAATGAACAGATTGACAAACTGATTTGTCGTGGTATCAAGAAGGAAAGCAACATAAATGTTTACTGTGATCATTATAATCTCCAGGAAACCTTATTAGCGGACCGTATTTATAAATCTTCCACAATGTGGGTGCTGGTTCATAATCTTTGTTCACTTTAAGACAAGGGCATTATAGTAGTTTCCATTCTTTCCGATGTTAACAAGTTTGGTTCTAGACAACAGTCTGTTATTGTTTGACTAATTGCTAGCCACATTTATTCATGGGTCTGTGCCCGAGGACTTCGACAGAGCAAAAGACTGGCTAACAAAACGGCAAGCCTATGCCCGATGAGATCTTTAAAAAAGTTCCTCAAAAGACCTCAAATCAAACGGAATTGTCTATTGGGAATTGTCTATTGGTCCACAAACTGGCGGACTTATATTTGCATAGTCACAACGATTAATTAGGGATCGGAGCCCAGAAAACGGCCATGGGCTGCTTGATTTCGGCAAACCCTTGACGGATTTTCCATTCAGCAAACAACGAAATATAAACTTTCACGAAGAGCATTAACACCTTTCTAAGGTACTATCGTAAGAACTAAGGCAAGATGTGGAAATAGTCTGGGACAATATCACCCTTTACCATATGTGCTAACCAAGACTAGTTATCTATCGTTATCATCTCTCCTTCTCTTCCTATCAAATTTCAGGACCCCTTAATCCAACAAGTAAGTTTCTTGACTTGCAGTTTTGCAAGTATGAAGTTTTGGCTAATCTCGCTGTAGAATTCATTTTCACAAAACGTGATCATAATGAATCGTGTGCAAGTTTCAGTAGTGATAAAATAAGTGTAGGGACTGTAAAGAAATATGTTGAACATATGTTTCGTACACCTAAACAGAAAAATTATTGAGTGTTCCGTATTCATACACCTGTGATTCCCCATGAATGACGTGTCTACATTTTGCTCTCGAATTACCAATAAATGTACAATAATGGAATAATACTCGTGATTTTTTAAGCACGTTGGCTCAAAAACTCCGAGTTTAAACACGCATAGAAACCCGAGCAAGATGATTGTTCCGGCAACTGCCTTTAACGATTCACTTCTGTGCATTCATTCCTCAAGGTCTAATCTGTAAGTTCGTTTGACGAAGTATAGCTGTCACTTATTTGGTTCAATTTACCTCACTAATGTCATTGTAATTCTTCACCAAGCAGCCACACAAACTAAGTTAGACTTGAAATTGCACTATATGATTTCACCGGAGTACACAATTCTTTACGTTTTGACCGGCTAAGAATGCCGGAATATTTTGATCCGGTAGGGCTGAAGAAAAGCAACTGAGCATTAATGCATCAGCGTAAGCGGTAAACAAATAGCAGTGGACGTCTGTGATCAGGATGAGTCCATTTTAGGCGGTCTAAATATACGAACAAGGATGTCAGTAGGCTGTTTTAGGAATACACCCGAGCAGCTCTATCGAAGAGGGAGATTATTTCGTTCACACATTCCAAACAGGCCCTATCCGCAGTCACATCAATGGTTATCATAATTTTCTGGTTGTCCAGCTCGATGTCAGACCACAGACAATTTCAGCTATTTTGAGGCTACAGTCTCATCAACTGGGTGTCATTAGAGAATCTCTCCGGTTGATGAAACCAGCGTTGTAGCCAAAATTATGGAACACATTCCCCATCTAACGGTTGCTGAGTTTCGGTTCGGTGACCCAAATTCTTTGCTTAAGCAAAACCTTCCCCCTGCTGTGATTGTGCGTTCGAACAATAGGTCAGATGGAGTGCTTCAAAAAGATTCGGCTTCAAGAGAGAATAAACGGAAGAGTGAAATTTTATGATAAAATGATATGATTATTGACTATCGCAGCGACAATGAAATTTTGTTTAATTTGACATTACTGATCTCAGAAAACTTGCCACGTTAGCGAGTTTCGAACCCAAAAGGAAGAAAATTTACCTCAGATTTGTGATATCAAACCGGGTTCGATACAACTCAAACTTCCAGAAAGAGTGAGCGATATGTCCTCCACAAACTCTGCCAACAACTGACCAGTTTTCTTCAGTTGACGAAACACTAGTTTGCTTGTTAATTCAAACAATGAGGCGATCGTCAATTTTATCAAATGAAAATGTAAATGCCGGAGAACCACAGTCGCATTTTTTGTCTTCGAGTACCATATCTTATTCGTTACACACCCAACGGTTTATTCCAACCACTATTCGTCCCCACTCCTATTTTAGCCGTGATCAGTAAGTGTCTACTGTTGATGTCGGCAATGACACTAGTAAAGATGAAGGTCAAAACAGATGACAAAGTGAAATCTTTAGAAAATACAGTAGCAAACAAACTCGTTTTGTTAAATGCACTAGGTTTTATGGATAATAGAGTGGGGTGATTGAAAAAAAACAACAATAGCAGGTAATTGCCCACTGAACTGATGCACCCAAGTAAACACGACATATTTGTCATGATGACAGATGATGTATGGTAATAAAGATCGTATGGGTTTCCCTGGGTCGTTGGTTATGTAACCTTGTCTTGTGCAGATGGCCAGGGTAGAATGGGAGATCTGGCAAACAGTTTCTATGAAGTGGTCATTCAGATTAAAAATTATTATTAACCGTTATTATTTTTTTTCGATCACTCTGTGCTAACATCCACAAATCGCATTGTATTTAGACACTTAAAAACCACCGAAAACGAGGATGTTTGCTACCGTAATTTCTAATGTCTCATTTTTGAAATTTCAATATTGAAATATGTTTGTTCATTTGACAAATTAGTTAACCGTTCATGTTTATTGCTTCTAGAATTCCAAGTAGTTTGGACAATATCGGTATTCCTTTTAATTAACAAGTTGGTCGGAGTAGTGACAACACGTTTGTGTATATGATTATGAGTCAGACAGTGAGAGTACGGTCGGAGACAGCGAGAAGGTCCGGCCGTGTACATCATCGCCTAACGGCGAACAAAGCCATTCGATGGATGGTGTTAATCCCGGAGCGATTGTGTAAACAAGTTTGCAGGATTTATAAGTAGGCTGCTCAGGAGCATTCTATGTTGGCACACCCCTTCATGTGATCACGGAATCATCGGCAACGTAAATCAAAGGACTAGAACTAATTAGATGAGCTGAGTGCCGAAATTAAGATTGTGTTTCAAATTTTACGCCATCTTGAATTGCCCGCAAATTTTGTTTCTCCACCTACATAATATGGTTTCAAATTTATTCGTTCAGCGCAATTCGGTAAGCCACGTTTAGCTTGTGTTTACAGAAAAAATATATAATTCTAAAGTCGGTGTACTAGAACGATGATTAAGTGGTGGAACCATCAAAAAATTGGAAGGTGCTTGAACATCTAGTTGACTGAAAATCTAAGCAAAAATGTTTCAGTAAGTTATATTTTGTCCAATAAACTGTGTCCTACAGCACATCGCACTCCCCCATGGGACAAACCCAATAAGTTAAGGAAATTGTAGTGAAGTTCTGAATCAGAGCTAATGGCAAATTTCTGACCGATGCTATGGCCCAATCAACAAGAGATTCGGGCTAGAGTAAATGTTCGCCGAAAGGTTTTTTATTGACAAGCAACATTCCCACGCATCTCGAGAATCTTTTCTCATAATTGGTCCGAGGGAATTCTTCGGGTGCTTTTTCAATAAACCCGGCCTACCGTCGAAATAAATCAATTGACTACATCTGTGAGTTCCTCCACCACATGTTCGAGGACATTTTGTTGAAAATACTTAGAATAAAGCAATATGGAAGTTCAGAAAGCATTCCATCTGATTTGGAAACAAATGTTTGTTGCTGCTGGATACATCCAGGACCAGGCACTTTGAACCGTTAGGTGCACAAATATTCATTTGCTTACCCGGAATCCCGCTTGATTCAAACAAAGGCTTGGGTAATTCATCTACTTCCTGATGACTGTCGTCTTTTGTATTTATTATTCACCAGCTTTAATGAAACATTTAAGTAAGTACACTTGCATAACTTGAAATTGTAATTAGGATTGTAATTAGAATTTTTCGAGTTGAATTAGTTTGCTAGTCATAGTTTGCACGTCTGCTCTTCACCCGAAGGTCTAATGACTCGGTCCACGGGATCAGTACGTGTGGTGCGCCGCGCATGAACCGGAAAATTCTCGATTTACGGTATCACATGTGTGCGTCTGCACCTAAATCCAGATGAACCGGATGAAATTCACAAATCGATAACCCACCCAGCTACCCCCTCGCCACGCCGGGGAAAGTAATAAAACATCGTAATTTAATCGGATAGCCAAATAAAATGCACTAATAAGCTCACCCGGAAGCATGTAGGCGTTAACAAGTGGTTCTTGTATCCTACTACACCGCGCCGGTCAGTACACCTATCGGCTAGGCTAGAAGAGATATTTGACAAAGCACAGACCAATAAAGTTGTTTTTTTGCATTTTCGGTTAAAAAGAGGGAGGAAAAACGGTTTCTATCTAGAAGGAGACGATGTTAGCATAAACAAAGGCTAATCAAATTAACCTGCTTATGTTAAATTTATTGCAAACTGCTAAAATCGAAATTCCGGATGTGATTTGTGTTTCTAGTGAATGCTGTCGGTAAGTAATTGCGAACATTGCTTAAGTTATTAATTTTGGGGTTTCATAAAGTTATGACCCTCCTCACTAGTGAACACGAGATATCGAGAAGGGAACTAATAAACTTTTGATTGTTATCCAATGCTCCTTTAAATATTTTCCTATTGCTTCGCTTTGCCTGACGTAGTTTTGATAAACAAGGCAAAAGAAACATTGGTCGAATTTCGATCAGATCAACGTGTGACTGATTGCACAGACTGTTAAACGGACCCAACCGACAATATGAATCTCTTCTTTTTACCTTGATTGATTAGTTGCAGTACTTTGGTTCGCAAAATAATCCCTGATAATCTCAATCACCCTAATTGCCGTTTCAAGTCAACCTAAAGCTAGTCCCGTAAATATTTTCTCCATTTAACTACCATTCAGTTTGCTTCGTGTAGATATCTTTCCCTGAATCCATAGAGGATTACTCCGGAAGATCTGACCAGCCTACAGTATATTAGCATTTGGTCATATTCACTAGTTTACACTTGTACAATATGACACGCTAGTAATCGGTGCATAACTATTTCGTCTACCGTACGTCGCGTTTGAATCGGATAAATTTTCACCACGTTTTTCAATTTCACAAATTATATATTCGCGAAAATTTGCATTTGATTTTATCTATCTCGCATACTTTACTTGCAGGATTGTGTAAGTGATTGTTCCGTTATTGAATTGTCGTCTGTTTTACAGTCCTCAGTCTATTCCCTAGCAGAGTATGATCACTTTACTTGTTCAGATTGCTGATTTTCTTCTTTGTCATTTTGAAACCAACGTCGAAGACTGTGAAGGTGCGCACATATGTTATAGCAATAGTTCAGCCCTGGTTCGAGCCCAGTGAAGCTTATCTGTTTTTGACAGAAATCCGCTCTTTCATTTAGTTTTCCTAGACGGCTTTTATCATTCAACACTTTGTTCCTTACATCCTAAAATGGAAAATATTGGAAACCATGAGGACATTGTTCACAAGGTTACATGAGCCGGAGTGTTTCATGAAACGTATTAAAAAACCGCGCAACGTTTCCTTAAAGGAATTTGTTTTAACTCTAATAATACACTCTGTGTTGGCTAATCTTATGCATTTCCACGATGTTTATTCAGAGAGAGAGAAAGTTTAGGGCTATATGTTTCATATATCACATGGGTTCTCTGTTCCTGTAGCTTCAACTTCACTGGCCTGCGACGTAACTAGGTGAAAATATATACTAGAATGTGTCAAAGTTAATTGACTCTCACCCCTTGGTCGTACTAGCTCCTATGCTAGTGCAGTTTGACAGTAATCATTCAGAGGAATAATTCAAACCCCTTCAATTTGGCCCTTGTTTCTAACGCATACTTGTTTAGTTGCGCCCAGCGAATAGGGATCGAGAACTGATGACCGCGTGTGCTCCAAGTCGATTTGATCTATGGATTTCAGATTAATTTACCAAGCTAACCCCTAATGATTACTTCACCTAGGTGGCAGTTGCGGTAAGTCCACAGTTTTCATGAATGACCTCGACATTCGCATATTGTTCCATTCCAGCAGGGAAACCAAGAGCCATTTTTAAATAGACAGTCTGAACAGGAATGACAGTTTTAAGTTGACAGATCTGTTTCAGAATCTATGATAAATGGTGTTCTTTTGCAGAGAAGGCTATTAGTGAAGCAAAGAAATAGCGAAACTGTTTGGCGCGAGAACAATACTACTCGAGTTTGTATGCCGGAGGGGAATATGAAACGAAAGAGACTTTTCTGCAATGTCTTTTTTAAATGATTCATGAATGATGACTTTTGAAAGTAAGGCACTTGACGTAGTTGATTAGCAACTATGAATAGGACGAGGCGCGTGGGGCACACTGGGGAAAACCCGTTACATGCAGATCTCTTTTGTTCCCGAAAGGTGTTGATTCTAAGCACCAAAGGTTGTCAAAACACACTGACTTTAATCTATCAACGGTTGATGATATCCATTCATTTAAGCGTCGTGCATCTTAAATCGTAACCTCTAATCTTTTATTTTCATATTCCGTTTGCCACAAACCCTAATGGTAAGTAAAACGTGGAGTACAACCTTTTTAGACTTATTCTACTTGACAAAGTTTTGCTCGTGTCATTTTTCCGTATTTTAAGAAAGATTGGTAAATCGGAACAACGTTTTATCCCTAGCAAATGTCACATGGCTGTGTCAAGAAAACTTCGACACAGGATTGGACATTTAGCCTAGAAAGCAAATACTGATGTCACGTGCTTTCTCTGTTCTACTAGACTGGACAGGATTCTGTGAGTTTTTCTTATTAATGCATTTTGCACCGGACTTACATTGACTGTGATTCTATACCCCACTTTTTTATACTTCTGTCGTAGAAACTATCGGTTTCCCACTATCTGTACTAGGAAAATAGTTCAGACCCAAAGAAATGGAAGTTCGTTCTTTCACCTCGGGAAACTTCTTGCGTAGCAAATAAAATTTTCACTACGGTAGCCAACATAGCTCGACTAGTGAATAGCTAAAGAAACAGATACACGGATTATGATGAATAATTCAACATTGGAACGGCGCTGTTCACTTGCGACAACCCGACAGAAACCTTAATTTTAGTGTAATCTTGGTTGTGAAAACCTTGCAATTACCCACTAAAAGTCAGTGGTATTGATAATGTTTTTTGCTTGACTGACTGACTTTCGAACCTAACTCTCAGCACACAAAATTGGGATCGTCCGGTCAATCTTGCACTAGAGAATTAAAAGACCTAGTTTTCGCAGCCACTAGAGATCATCGGTGGTTCATGGCTGTCGGAACACACTAGGGTTGAAAGTGAGCCTCTCGCATGTGTGGCACACGTTTTCTGGCTGTACCAAAGAGTTAGAATTACAAGGTCAGCTTTGTTCCGGTGTCTTTCTGAATGACAGTTATACGTTTCGAACTGCGTGGAAAGGAAACACCGGTACACTCCCATTAACCCCACTCAAAATGCTCTATGTCAACAAGACTAGGTAGCTACTTTTCGTTTGAGTTTCAACAATTACGTCTCACACTTACTTGCGAGTTGTTTTTTGGGCAACAGAAGCTGTCCTTATGCACGATACACCAAAAGATTAATCCTGGAACTGGAACCGGTTGGCAAAAGAGCAAAATACATGCCTCAAATGTGAAACGTCTCTGTTCGAACCTTCGGCGTGTTAGTAGATATGTCCTTTTTATGAGCCCTAGTGAAAGTACGTTGGGTGATTTCTCAGTGATTGACCGGATGACCCGAAATTTTTGCGATGAGCATGAAATCTGAAGAGCCACTATTCAGACAAGAGTAAATTATGCAATTTCCACTGTGAGATATTTTGCAAATCGCGCTGTACTTGTGGGCATCCGAAACCAGCATCTATTCTGTTTGAACTCACTGAAAGAAAACGACTGGTATCTTCTAGGTCCCGTGGTACAATCGGAAATCCAGAATGAAAATCTTGTTTTTTAAAGTGACCTGACTGGATGAAATGTCGATGAGAAAATTCCTCGAAGATCAGGAATTTTGGTTACTGGCCCTATGCCAGCAAGGTTCTATGAGACTAATAGTCGGTTTGATCGTACCAAAAGTGATCATATCCTGCCCGGTGCACTGGTGTTCGGCTTTGTTAGACATCTTGGTTCCTTTCCCGTGGATTGGATGACTGTTTGGCCTTGCAAGTCGAATATGGTAGGACACACCCATCAGGTGTTAGTTTAGCCCTGGTCAGATGGAGGGCTTGAACATAGTTCATTCTCCCCGTGGCTTCTATCCGTTTGACATCACTTGATAGTATTACTTCATATGCACGATCTCACCAATACAGCTTTGGTCATGCAGATACAAATCAGATAAACAGTTAATGAAATGTAAACCAGTCACCCAGTATTAGACGAGGCAAACTGCAATTTGCAAATTGCTTTTGGTGTTTTCTCGTTGGTTTATTGCCCGGCAGAAGTTCAGCAAAACCGCTGACGAACAGAATAAAAATCTCATTATTACTTGAGAAATAGCAATCCAGTGCATAAAAAATGAGTCTCGGATTGCCCAAGGTTTCGATAGTTTGTAAATCCTTCTACTGAGCGCATAGAGCACATACAGATGCGTGACCTTCGGACAAGACCGTCTTGGTTGAATAGCAACTTATTTTTAAGGCGAAAAATTTGCAAACGATGACAGAACTGTGAAGACTGAAGTTGCTAAAAGGTATTAAAAAACTGCTGGTTGCTGCTCAACTCAAAGTAACAGCGATAAGCGATAACAGAATATGGCACTGATCTACTTAACTCAGTTGATTTTGTATTCTTCAAAACCTTAAAAATCCATTTGCTCTTCCCGCCACTTGGAAAACTACATTGTGATTCTCAATGACGACAAAGAATTTGCTCACTGGCAATACACGTTATAAATTTGTAAGTTGTCTTCAAGACCAACACAGTAGTAGAACTGGCGCGCTTACATTTAAGGGTAAAGCGGTGTACGCTGGACTGAAAAACTTGTAGCGCCGAGGTGAGATTTCACTGAAGTTAAATGACCGTGCGCAGTTTGCAGCAGTACGCTCAGTTCTAATCTGTGGGTGAAGTATACGGAGTTTGTGCGTCGAAAACGCTCGCTGCCTGGAGGCTTCAAAGCTCTGTTGTTTTCTTAGTATCACTAGGAGTGAATGGAATGAGCACGTGATGATTGTTCAAGTTAGCAGTCCAGGGTTGGGTGTCGATTTTGAGAACATTTAATCACGGTGCACGAGTCTCTGTTTAGATTGTACTTTACGTAGTATGAACACTAGGCTACCTTCGCGTGTCCTATTTCCCGTTACTTGGACGAATGGAAAGCCACCAAATGAAGGTCAACAAAAGCTCGGAAGTATGAAATTTATCTCTAACTCAGGCAAACCAAATGTCTTGAAACCTCGTGGTTTGCGTCATAAATATGCTTTGACTAGCTGGGTAGAGACACTGAATGATTTGACAGTGCCGATTGTGTTGTCATTTGCTATCTAATCGGAATGACTAAAATGTGTGCCTGCACAATTAGATCGTTTTTCGTATGTTGGCAATCAGGGCAATCTTTTCTTTCCTTGCCTGTGTAATTTCACTCCCTGTCAACTCTGGATTTTCATTTTTCTTCGTCAACGTGTTACTCTGAGAAGAGTAGCAGCTGGTGGAGTTTGCTCTGCAGTTTAACGCTAAACAATAATGGTAATGATAACTAGGTACAGCATAGCAACGAACGATGGATCTTGTCAACGCGATATCGAAAATCAAATACGGATTGCTTTGAATGGAGCTCGAAAACGCTGACTGCACGTGAGCACATGAATAAAAGGGGTTCATGCCGGGTTCCCCTAAGTCCTTTCTGCTGTTCAGCAATGACAAGCGATTGGCTTTTTTCCACCTCTGCTGATAAACGTGATTTGCGTTAAAAATAAGCCACGGGATCTTAATGTGTTTCAAAAGAAACTGTGGTTTAGTCACATTTTTTGTCTTTCTTTTTCTTCCATTGCTTCTCATCCCTACCGGATTCCATATGCACGTTCACCAAGCTTTGCTTTCTTTGTGCGTAGTTGCAGAACTAATCAATTTTCTTGTTGTTTATTTCATCTAGGCGGTGGATCCAATGGAGGAAGTACGTTAAACGTTCTTGCTGTAGTCAAATATCTCACGTGAAAATCAAATGCATAGAACATGAGCATAATCTATTGTAATCACTGAATAACATTCGTTTCCATGACCACAAAACAGCCTTAGAAGCAATTAATCCAGCAGCATTGGTGCCACTACTACATCAACACGTTTTTATTGTCCAATTCAGTGCCGGGTGGCGGTAAGTGTATGTGAAATACATCCCAAAAATCTTCCCCGTTTCGTTTAAACTTTCATTATCCTTTACCGACGGTCTCGTTACATTTTATTGGCTTTCATCGAAAGTGCTTAATCTGAGAAAGGGTTGTTGCGGATGGAGTGATAATAAACGACACCGTTTTCGTATGTACTTGAAACACTAATATCGAAGGGCAAAAACCTTCAGATGTGTCTCAAGAATCGAATAGTACATTTTGAGACATTGGCTGAATGGACTGATGACCAATCCGGTGACCTTATGGGTGATTGATCAGAGTGCCCAGCCCCTGTGACTCAGGCATGATAAATTGGTGCGGTTCACAGGTAGGCATGACGTTTCGGTCAATCCAGCAGCTGTCAAGGCCTCGTCAGTGATTGGCTATGCCGCTTATTCTTCCAGTTAGCATAATTTCAGTTATGATTAGTCATAGATTCTGTTTCTTGGATCATAGTAACAATTCGCCAGTTGACTTCTTCGATCTCAGTAATATGATGGAACCATAAGTGAATTCTGGAATTATGTAGATGATCAGAAATAGGAGGACATTATTTGAGCACCCCTATCAGTCTGATCCAGTTTGAGTGAGAATTCCGGAAAAATGACAAAAAGTATTTATGAGCGGGAAAATACCATGAATTGATTAGTAAGAGAAGAACCAATTGCCACTGTTATAACTGATGACTCGATATTAGATGGAAGTCAAGTGGTTTAGAGACTACTGTTCTACGACGTTGGTTTATACTAGGTAGTTCTTAAAAATTCTTTAAAATCCCTTGCATTGGCACAGTTTTATAATAATCGAAATCCCTTCAATTTAACAAAACTATGTTCTTCACCTCTTGGAATACAGGAATGGGCGGTGAGAAAACATTCTTTTATTTGTCATAGTAATATTCCCATGTTATTTCCCGAAGGGTGACGTACCACTTGCCCACATCTTATAATTTTGAATGCGAAATCTCATTTTGCATATTGTGTCCGTATTGAAATAAATGCGCCTGTTCATGGGTAATGCAACTAATCGAAGCTGAATCGAAATCTCGTAAGCATCAGTAGTAAATCGATATGAAAACAGCCCACGAGTGCTAATCCATCGTAGGGAAAGTTAAATTCCAGGATAGGGAAGCTGATATACCGGCAAAATTCCGAAACAAAGACGCTGTTTGAGTAAATTCAAACCGGAAGCCAGTCTAAAACTCATTTGATTATGCGCGCACTGGTTGGGTGGTGAGCTCATGTGCGAGAATGACCATTGTCTGGTTGTACATGTGCGTCTATGGCTTAGGGATGCCCGATTTCGTCCTAAGGCGAAGGCGTTCTTTTTATCTCGGACGGACAAACTGAGTGCACAAAAGTGGACAGGATACGTTGTAACTCTAAGTAGAAGTTGTGAGATCGATGGTTCTAAAATCGGTGAAGCTTCTGATTTCCCATTTTCATCTCTTACTCTCAGAAAAGTCTCAGACGAAAGTATTGCTCTAGTTGGACACGTTATTCAAATCTTTGCCGCATAAAGCTTCCGTACAGAACCAAATCAAAGATGCGGCGGACGACAAGGCGTCGCAAACGTCTTGTCAAATCGCAATCTACGAAAAAACAACCAATTGTTTTCAGCTGGTGAATGATCCTAGCCTAGCTTAACAATACATAGTGAATTTAAAATGAATTTATTCGCGATCACGCCATCAATTCGACACCAGAAAATTTTTCTGCCATTGCTGAAACAATCAACCCTACGGTGAATTGAAGTGAATTGTCTTTTTCCTTCGTCCCGATAAACGCGATGGGATATTCACAATTTTCCAGATTTTTTCGAAGCAATTTCTGTCGTTACCGAAATCCGTAAATGTGAAAACTAATTTATTCAATCGATACATTTGTGAATTTGTTTGGAATGAAGGAATGGGTGGTGAGTTTACTCTGTCTAAACTGGCGTTCACCTCGTTTCAGCTATAATTTAACCACTAGTGAAGCTATTCCATGTCCAATGTCTTCTGTACGGTACCTGCTAAGTCCGTGCTTATGAATTCCACTATGTGACTTGTAGAAACAAAACTTAACGGGGTATCAGATCTCTCATCTGCAAAATCCTTAGCAGGTCACATGCGTGATAATCGAGATTTTACAAAGCGTTATTCTAAGGAGATTCTCCGTTTTATCGACAAAATGTTCATTAGGCGTCCTAGTGATATGGGTGTTTTTGTAGGGTGTTCGAAAACGTCACTGAAGTTCGCATTACTGCAGTGTCACTGAGTACTATTCCTTTATTTGTGCACTCCCCGACATTCAAATTAGTTGGGTTTACCTCATTCAGTGGAGCAGTAGAGCGAATGCTTATCAAGGCCAACGTCTAAAATCAATGGAGAATTAGTAAAGCCTCATTAGTCGACCTCAGGGTTCCACGCCGAGTGGTAAACACCGACTGTCACTAGCTTACCAAGGGATGGGTTATTTGATTCATTAAAATGCACGCGACACGTATTTGAGTGGCGGTCACTGTTATGTGCGCGTAGATTGGATTTATTGCATGGGAGAAAAATTAGCATGGCTACTTTGCAGCTACCCTTCTGAGTAATTTTGCATTTAAACCATTTATCACATAGGCCTTGAACGATAACGTAAAGCTAAGGAAGATTTCCGGTTTGATACATCTTTGAAAGTCTGCATTCTACTCTGCTTGGGTTTACCTGCACATCGAAATGTACTTCCTCACAATAGTTACAACATCTTTGAAAAGATTCGTTTTAGATGCATAATCTAGCCCAAAAGGCCTATTATTACTACTTCGCAGTTGATTTTGTTGCGATAGGGGTGGAAAAAGATAAATTAAGTTTGATTTCCATAAACCGCATATTTCGGCTGCATGCTTGACATCAGTATCATAGGACAATGGTCGTGGCATATCTAGATGTTTTAACTCTAATAAAATCTGCCGGGAACAGAGTGGTTTCAAAGGACTCCGGGATCAGGGGATCGGCTCAGTGGGAAGCCGGATTTGGCATGTCACTGTGCTACGCAATATTATCGAGTATTCGAAAGCAATGTAAGCTAACCAAGTCAGCCTGATTCATGTCTTAATAACTAGTTACTTGATAATCGTTAAAATGAATAATCATTGAATAGTATTCATTTGATTGTACCTTCGGTCAGTGATTTTTCCAATGAATTCTTGCTGAGCTTACCTCATCACACCTAATGTTTCATTAATGGAACCATCCTTTTTGGTACGAGAACCAGATAAACCGTATGTATAGAAAGAGCGTCACTCTTTCATCCACATAACTATTTAACCTCCTCCATTTTAATCAATCTCAATCACACCAGGAATGGGTAAGCACCATTTTGAATACCTAATGATTCAATGACCAAATGATGTCACGTTTCATTTAAATTTTTTCACTCGTAAGAATCGTCGCCAAAATGAATCAGAGGAAATATTAGTATATTGTGCGGCAAAAAAAGGCATGCAGTACATTTAAAAAGAAAAGGATCGCGACGTAAACGGATTTTACATTTCAGTTTTTATTTGAAGAGATGAACGGGCGAGTAAGAACGTTGCAATAAAAGACTGTTCGCCCACAGGCAAAAGTAGGCAGATTTTTGGTCTAAACTACAAAAGACATCAAAACCATTTGATTGGACATGTCATTTTCCTCTAACTGTCAAAACCAAGAAAACACAACTATCAGTCATAATCATGATTATTGCTGACTTTATCACTCCTGGTGCTTCCATCCTTGCGTTCTCGTCAATCCAAAGCAAGCGTCCGACCACAATGCAAAAGCTTACAAATTGTACCCGGTCTACGGACAATTTTCTAACGTATTCTCTGCAGAAACGTTTAGGCGCTTCACCTGCAGAATGGTGATAGTTCTTATTGTTAACGTTGAATGCTTACTCGGATATCCATTCTTTACTACAGGAATGGGTAAGTGAATGAGCGCACCGCTTCTGGCTGTTACTTGCCCTCGTTCACGCCCACAGCTTTCACGCTCTTTGTTACCTATCCCAACCCTGCATTCTAATCTCTGGTTCGCACCAGTCCATTTATCTGGCGCAAACGCGGTCTAACTACCCGATTGGAATATAACTTTAGCAGCAATAATCTACCGGCAAATCAAACCCCATTGTTAGTTTAATTCTGTTTCACTTTCACCCGCCTATCTGCCTGAGTCACTGAGAAAGCTGTCAGGCGATTTCTCGGTTGTTTCAGTGGTTTTCGTTTCATCTCGACAAGGAGGGAAATTAGTTTAATGATCATCAACTAAAAGGTACAAGAAAGAAACATCCGCGAACATATAACCAATGTAGACAGACTCCATGAAACCCATGGATTATGAACTGCCATACGACCTGGTTAAATAGTTTTTGATCGACTCTAGTGTTTTGTTCCAAGTTGGTTGCTTCCTGGATCCGCCGAGTCATCCAGCGGCTTGGAGAATGGGCACCGATAAGGCATATGTATTTGTGTACAAATGGATTTGCAAAGTTGCAAGACCATCATGGCAATTCAGTGAGACGGTCAAGGCAGTTTTTCCGGTAGTCCCATTGCTTTCTCAATAATCGTTTTATAACTCCGGAAATAGTGCATCATTCTCGGAAAACGGCATTTTAATCGGCCTGCAAGATGCAACTGATTAGGAAGCCTTTAGAAATAATTTTTTGGGTACTCATGCTCAGTTACCTCTATCTGAATAGTGGAGTAAAGGCTACAGTATATTGACTTTCAAGCCAACTCCTGATGTCATTGAGCTGCGGCTATCAAACTATATTGGGAACAAACTAATTTTGGATTCCCAAAATACCAAGCCGTAACTTCCGCCAGTCACATCAGCGTTGATTGTTCACCGGGTGTCGTCGTGGACTTTTGTCCGGAAAAGTTGCCGGAAGCTGTGCTGTCAATGAATTTCCGGCTATACTCCTTATAGATCAAAAGACAAGCAAGAATTCACTTGCTACTTAGGGTTGAAAGCAACAGGATGGACATAACTGATTAATTTTCTAACCGACTAAAACTTGGTTGATAGATTGCTTAATAAGCTGAAGGTAAAGCGTGATAGCTTTCGAGCTCCAGCCATTCGGTTACCAAAGCAACTTGATTAACGAGGACCAATTGGAAGATCCTATCTAAAACCCTTTGTGTTCATCCAACCTGCTTACCCATTCCCCATCCCATAGGCATGCGACGTAAGTCAGGGTTTCTGTAATGGTACCTAATGAATAGACAACGAGTCTTTTCATTGGCGAAGAACAACATTGTCTGCCACCGTTAGGATCACGAGTATCAAACAAAACCACTGAGCATCCGATAAATCACTGCAAAGCTGACTCCTTGCATTGGGATGCTGTAAGAACATATCACAGCAGACAAATTTTCGGCAGGATCTTTTCAAACTGCATGTTCCACCTCGCCTAGTGTCTTTTTGTAAGTTGGCAAAATAGAAATCTGGAACCTCAAGCCACCTTGTCCCAAGGCCGTCAATTGATCTCGCAGATATAGAATCCTCAGATAGTTAAGGAAAGCTGTCTAAATTTTCAGTTGTGGTTGGCCCGCGAGCTGATGCAGGAGGCTTTCGAAGTGTGTTATTGCTGTTGTGCTCAGTGAGATACACGTAGTCATTCTCGGTGGCAGACACAATGTTCTTCTGCCTTATTTTAAGGAGATTTGATTGGTTTTTCCCATGTACACATGCAAGTTGATATTCGTCCTTCTCGTTACATGCATGCAAAAAATACCTACGAATTCATATACGCTTACAAACTTGCTAACATCGCATGCCCGCTGTACGTTTCATTCATGGCACTCTTCCGGCTATGATTACTTTTCTAACTCTTTGTCGGTATCAAACAGCTGCTTACCTTCATACATTCAAGGGCGGTTCTATCCTGCTCTATTAAAAACCCAACGTAGCCTTCTTTTGTCGTTTTCTTGTCATTTCGTTTGGCTAAAAAGGCGCCTATTTGCTGGGTTGCGTTGGCCAATAATTCACACTGGTGCCAACTTACTCGTTAATTTTATGCTTACTATTTGTTTACAACTAACCGGTTATCAGTGAGGGTTGATGAACTGATTCGACGGGAATAATTTTGCGCGTTCTGAGAGACAAATTATCGAAAGAATTCTCTTACCAAACGCAAGTTCTATCAGCCGGGAATCAGTCGGAAGATTTTCCAATCCCAACAGAGGAAGTGAGGGAAATTTGTTGGGCGACAGTTGCTGACGATATGATGAATGAATATTATGCGCGCCCATTTTACCCAGTTCAACAACCGCAGACTAAGTGAAAACAGAGCGTTAGGAGCACACTGGAACTTGGGATTAGTATGAAATCTGATAGACAAATTAAAATGACTAAACTATTCAACAGAAATAATTATTATTGCCACTGCGATTGTCAAAGTTACTTGGAAATATTGCTTGTAATTGTCACTGTTATTTACTTCAGCCTATTAAACGACTCAGTAATTACTCGTAAGTGTCCTATACAACTAGTTTGACAGCAAATTGATCGGCGTGGTTTTGATGTCGAGAGTTTGATTTAGTCAGCACAAGCATACTTCGTAGCACAAAAATTGTCCCATTTATGTTCATCTTCTTCATTCTGGTTTTCCGCAATCATGTTATTTGTCTGAAGTTGGCTATTAAGTTTTTGCTTTACCATACAGTCGGCAAACAGTAGTGAATAGGTGAATAATTGAAAGAGAATAAATGAAGTAATAAAATGCAATAGTTATTTTGTCGGTGGTTAGCTTCCATTCAGTTTCATTGCTAAACCCTCACGGACACGACCGTGACCGCTCAAGAGCTGCATCCCAAAATGAAGTATCACTAACGTCAGATACGCACCTCCCTGACAGTGAAAGTCATGTTTAGCGCTTCTATAATTTGCAATTATCTACAGAACAGGCATGGTGCCAAACAATTTAATCGCTGTGATTGTAATTGCTCTGATTTGGAGGATCCATACTTCATATTTCATCATGTGCAAACAATAGGACGGTAGAAATGCAAAAAAACAAAATCAAGATGGCTACTGATACTTAGACCAATATGCTAAAATGGCGCCGCTTCAATAGTTTGATTGGACCTTTAGAAGTGGTCGATCTGCTCCCACACAAAAAGGTTCTCAAGAGTGCCTAGATTTCAAGGTTCATGGTCAGCTATTGTTAACTTTCAGAGGTATATTTCTGTTAGCAGAACATAAAGAGAAAGCGGAAACACGGTGTGATGAAAGACAACCAATCGAAGTTTTTGTCGTGGATCCTCTAAAACCACATTAATCAGTTATCTGTCTGATTCCAATTGTGGCGAGATTTTATTTTTCGCACAAAGCTGAGCTTGCCCGAGAATTAATCCAGTTGTTAAATGGAGGCAGAGCAACTAGGTAATCATTATAAACGTGTACATTTTGATAGTAGGGGAACGCAGTATGTAAGCATTTCGTTTTGATTGCAAGTTATTAGGTAAACTGTTAATTAGCTTGTGTTGGTAGTAGAAGGTTGACATTTTCCCACGTGAGATAGTTCACCACGTGATATCATCACCCAGCTGACCATTAAGAAACTATGGAAGCAATGTACAGCTGTTTTATCCTTGTTAGGAATGAGCATCAGTGCTTATTCACCTGAACGATTCTGAGCTGAGCGCCTTAGCCACCAGCTAGCGGATAATTAGTCAGCACAGTCTGCAAAGGTAAGCTTGTGAGTAGGATCAATGCATGGAATTGCCCAAAATGGAAACTTTTCTCAAATGAAGCGTCCCCAATCCCGTGCTTCAAGGATGGTAAGCCTCCGATGTACTCAATGGCTTGAGAATGAAAACTTGATCATGAGATTATAACTATCAGGCGAAGTATAGGTACTCAACGTCGACAGGTAACAGTGCCCGGTAATTTATATGGTCGCTTTAAGCGTGAGTTCTGGAGATTCCTAGCCAATCACCAGCTGACAAACAGGTGCAAAGGGCCAGGTGACTGAGAATAAAGTCAAAATTACCTTAGTATATATAGCCATGATTTGTCATCACCAATCTTAGTTGTATCTACCAATTGTTTATGTAAGCTCTCAATCTAAGTGATTCTTCTTTCTTAATTTGTCTCCAATTTTCTTTACCGCAGCACCATCGCAGAACGGTGGACTTTGGAAGAACTTGGTCCCAAATGGCCTAATGTGTGTCGATTTCTTGTTGCAAACGTTTATCTTGATGTGCTTCTTTTTTATACGCTTTCAATAAATTTTTCTTGGAATTCAGCCCAATTAGATGGATGATTTCTTATTATTTCCAGTCGGATGGACTAAATGCAACGATAGTTTGAACGATAACCCACATGAGCGTCTATTAGAGTCGGTTCCGTTTCCTCCCAGTGGGAGCAGCCTCACATACAGCCGACCGGTACGATATTAAAATCTGTAGTTGTGGGATTAAATTACTCCAGACTGTAGACTTTTTTTATCGGTTTTCAGATAATCTGCCCGTTGTGGATATGCGACTGTCCCATTTAAGTACAACCAACACTGGAATTCTGTCTAATTTTCCGGTGGCTTACAGACATCAAATTCCACACCTATGATTAAAGGACAGAATGTTCTCATGGACGAACCAAAACAATTTTAACAGCACTCCGTCCGGTCACCAGGTTTCCATACGCGCAACAGTCGCGCACTTGTTTTAGTCTCGATGATGTACCGGGATAATTAACTTTATGGAAATCACGTTGGTTTAGCGGTAAACTCCTAAAACCGAAATGCAGTTGTCTTTTTATTGGATAAATTAGGCACGTAGTTGTAGTACGTTCTACCAGGGAAAAAGACCGAGAATGCTGGCACACTGAAGAACAACGCAACGAATGCTTTGGCACCTCGCGGCGAATGCGCAACATCCTGATCAAACACGAACAAAAGAGCCAGACTGGGCTGAGGACAACAGTCACTAGATTTTTACTGCGGATATTTAGAGGGTGATTTGAAACCCGTGCCAGACTGAACAGTCGGAATGTTGATTGGTAGTCAAACGGATAAGGTCCTGGCGTTTGAACAGGAAGGTCGTGGCTTCGAATCCTCCCACCTCCAGTCAACTTCCCCACTTGGCAGCCCTCTGCTGGCCGCTGCCCCCTTCCTGAAAATTGATGTGCATTCTTGTTTCAGTATTAAAGTAAGCAAAAGATAAAAGATAAAAGATAGTTCACGGGTAGTCTTGAGATTAGCACGTGCAAACACAAATTGCAGCAGATCCAACTGTTAAGGACCGGGTGACTAAAACGATCTGATTTACCCTCAATCACAGATTACCTGATTAAATGTGTGAAAACTTTCCAAGGAATTAAAACACTAAAATGACTCGTGCATAGACATGAGCGCATCCACTCGTGAATCGCGCAAACTGGCGAGGTAGAATCTGTAAATGGGCATTGCGAAAAATGAGATTATGAGGAAAATGAATTGGCATCAAGTGTTATGACGCGATACGAGGATGCATATGCTATATAGAATGTGAAATACAATCCTTAGATGGGGATAGAAACTGGTGTCGAAAGTACAGGGCCGCTTTATTTTGGTGACAGTGAACATGAATTAGGTACAGGAATCGAATCAGCCTAGCAAGCGCTTCGGTACTCAGATGAATGATGCATGCGAACTGGGACGCAAGGTAAGTAACCAGCCTAAATCTAAAAGAAATAAAAATGATCTGGTTGCCGTGATAAAGTCAAAGAACAACAGGGGCCTCGGTCTCAGTGAGGATCGAAAAAGAAACAATAAGCTTGACAGGCCGGGGGGAAGGCAATGGGCCAATCAGCCCTATTATGAGTGTACCTATACAGGACAAATAAACGAAACACTTGTATAGGAGACCAAGGGCTATTTTTTATTGTCCTTGATTGATTAGTTGGTGCGTGAATGAACAAGAAATTGGGCGAATGACAGAAGGCGCAATAAAGTTAGCAATAACAATAAATGAGATGTTAAGATATCACTCAGACAATATTCGTCCAAAATAAGAGGATAGGAGCCGGAATGCCACCAATGATGTTCCGCTAGTAGATAGACGCTGAACTACTGACTGAATGTGGACAAAGTACTGAAACGCAGAGGATGAAAGTATTTTCCAAACTAATGAAATGAATGAAGCGAGAATTAAGAAAGTACATGATGAAGAATCCACATATCTAGGAATGTATGATCAGTACATAGAACGTTGATTTCAGCTGGAAACGTTTGACAAATTCTAGATAAATTCAGGCCGACTGAGTGCGGTGACTGCATTTTGGAACGTGGTCGGAAAGAAATGAACAGTGGATACCAAGGTACACTAAAATTGTGATTAAGTTAAACTGAACGAAAGTAAATCAGTTCTCTGATGACTTGGTCAAGGTAAGGCATTACAATCCGTTTAGGGCAATTTACCATTGTAACTGATAGGGATATCAGCAAGTCGATTCGTTCAGAAACTTCTAAAGTTTCCGTGCACCAGAATACCATTTGGTCGAATCCGGCGAGAATATGAAGCCGTGTCGGAGAAAATCTCGTTAATCGATCGAAAACACTTAGTTGCATGCTGGAATTACCGTCACTGATCTCATGGATTTTTGTACCCGTATCAACTGATTGCTGTGGTTCGTTCTTATTTATCTGATCACAAATAGCTTAATTCTTCTCGTTGTTTGGAAAATTCGTCAGTGGTTGAATGGTCCGGCCCATTACAGATTGCCAGCCCCAACAAAATCTGCTTTCATGAAATAATTCACCTTTAAGAAACCATGGAAGCACTGTACAGCTGTTTCATTTTTGCTAGGAATCATCAGCAATGCATATCCACCGCGCCCGAACTGAGACGCGAACCCGAGACGAACGATTTTGAGTGGAACGCCTTAGCTGTTGCGCTATCGAGCAGGCTCTGAACGGTTTGCTGAACTTCACCATGTGATGAAATTGCACCTATCCGTCATTGATTTGCAAGGCCACAGATTGCTAGCGCAAGGCAGTCGACCCCTACTGATAGATGACTTCTCTGCAGGTAGCCTTAGTGCGACAAAGACTTTGGATATGACCTACAGAGCTTGATTACTTGGTACATGTTAGCAGTAGAAGATTGAATGTTGAGTTGAGTGATGATATCACGTAGTGAATTATTTCATGAAAATCTGCTTTGTCAGGCGCTATCTGATGTAGACAATGTGTTGCTTGTTGCCTGGTTACCGGCTTAATTTTCAGCACACTGAAACGGGCCAACTGATGGTGGCATAAACTGCGCACATTCGGGACACACAAGCAAACATTTCTGTGACATTCAAACGGAAGTGAAAATTAGCTGGCAAAAAATTGTTCTTTTTTTTAATTTCGGAACACCAAAGTGTATCAAGCGTCTTAACAATTTTAACCGAAAGACAGTAACGAATGACTGGCGAGTAGGTGGAAACATTTGATTTCCCAATTATGTTTATAATAAAACCGCGAAACAAAATAATCAGAACCTGAAAACTAGGTGCAACAGCTGTATGGATTCAATACTTGATTAGGAGGTGGGGATACCAGAGAGTTTTTGAGAAACGCACGAAAACGTGAATAGAGACGAAATCGATATTGCCGTCCGGGATGAAACGTGAGCATTTTTTACCTAGGAATGCTCAACGATTTGGTTTCACTGGGGCAGAACTATGCGAACAGAGAAAGCCGACTGAGTTTAGCGGTTGTGAAACACGCAAACCAATTCACAGCGAATTAAACCTTTTAAGATCAGAAATAATACGTTTGTCTAAGAGAAGGGAGAGGATAGATTTTTGTTTATCGGAAATCCACGGCTGTCTTATTTGAGCCTTCATCGTGTGCTATACGTGATGCAGAAAGAGACAGAGAAAGGTTGTGATAGGGATAAATACCGTCATGTCTGCAGTAGGTCGTAGGTATGTAGACATGAGTTTCAACTATTAGAATGTTTGGTTGAGTGGTGCGTTAATGCCATCGATACAGCTAAGAACGCTGTTTCAGTGGCTGCGAGCAGGATGGAAGCTAATTGACGGTGGTGCCGTATACAGCCTCTCTGGGAGATCCCGATGCCAGTTAAGGAAATTTTTGCCTCATGCTAGTCAGTTTTGTGGTCCTCAGTCAACGTGTGATGCGAGAACGCAGAACATCAGTGCAGAAATTCTGGAGCAATCTTTGTGTCCTTTGTTTCACTTCACTTTCATTCCTATTCACATAGCCACTAACCTTGCATCAACATGCTTCGGTTTCGGTTGCTACCTCATAGTACCATCGAACAGCGGAAATCAGCTGGAACGTCAATGACTGCCAAATTGACTCATATCGCGCTATGTCTTCATCCATCCATTAGAGGATCTCTCTTGGAGCCCAACCCCGTAGTTTTACTGCACTCAATCACCTTGAACTATTCCAACCTATTCTATACCTTTTCTGAAGACAGAACACTTAAATCCAGTACCTCAGGCCTAACATCTGAGTTCCTCATAACGGTCTCCCACCATGTTCTATCAAAATTACGAAGACAACCGTACTCAAACAATAAAGGGCTTTCTTTTTCTGCTCTCAACTGCCATGTTCCACATCGGTAGAGCAAGTACCTACCTCACTACCGCTGGGTAAATGCCCTGTGGTTTTCTGCTTGTTTTTCCCCTGTATTCGACGGGAAATTATTCTCCAGTGATTTTATGAGTGAGATAGTCTTCCCCTGTGATTTTACTATGCTACTGGCTATCCTTAAGTAGCTTTTCGGCTTATTATGAATATGAGCGCTCAGGAATGTATCTGGCTGGTTCAAGGCAGATTCCTTTATAGCAACGGTAAAATGGATTGCTGCTATTTGATTGATTCCTAGTAAACCAATTTCGAAGTTTGTAACTGTGTTGATATCAGGGCTAAGAGCACGCTACGCTACAATTCATGGTGTCAGCGTTTCTAGATTCGCAAATTGATGAATTTGTCCCTGATAAGAGGGAAACCACGTGGAAAATTCACTTTTACCTTAGTAACGGGCTTGGCCAAGTGCCCACCGCAGTATTTAATCTAACATTGCTAATCACCATTGCACCGTTTTAGGATCAGTGTAAGGGTGAAACAAGATATGGAAGCTTATAATGCTATAATAATTGCGGGTGTTTATCACTGCATGAAAAATTATGAAAAATAAACGGAAAAATGAAAATACCAACAAGACGCACGGGGCAATCAAACGCATCACCCGGCTTGGTAACTCATTTCGATGTCCAAGTTTGTTGATCAAAATGACACCTAGAAAACAGTTGATTTTCGTTAGAATGATACAAGGTGGAAAAGAATGGAAAACAAATGGTATTGACAAACTCAGGAAAACGGTTTAGAGAAAGCTGATTGATTAGAAACGGAACAGACATTGAGATTGGCACAGCCTGTCGATCGATGTAGCTTTACAAAAACCAACATTCTCGGGTCCCTAGAATTCTTGGTCGGGATTAATTTGATGACTGAAGGTCATAAAATCTTTCATGATAGACGAGGCCTTGGCTTTTGTGCTCGTCGAAGGACGAGTCGTTTTGTTTCACATTCGTTGACAAAGACGTCGATCCCTTCCGCCTGTGTACCACTGCATCTACAGGTGAACTGGCATCTTTGTCGAGTGTCTGTTGAGATTCAGTCCCTCGGTAGTGTGTAGAATGTCCAGTTCAGCAGAAAATTGAATACGCTTTGATACACACTTGAGGCTATGGTTGGTTCGGTTGAACAGATGATCACCCCCAAAAGGTAGGGTGATTATGACTCGGTTTTTCACACAGAATCAACTGGAATTCCTTTGGGTCGTTCTCTTTTGTGAATCTCGATCAATACGTCAGGGTCTCCGCTTGACTTGATAGTCTTCGTTACGAACTACTCTTTCATCTGCCCTTGGTCTGCACTGCAGATATTTTGGGTTTGTAGGAAAATATTTTTACAATATCGCATTTTTGGCAACTGGGACAAACTGAGCAATTAAATACACTATCCCTTCCACACTGATTTGTGATCAGCTGCAGACTGTCTGTACAAAACAATTTCTATACTGAACCTTGCTTTACTTACGCCAGCCCCATACGCTAAGACCTCTTTCTTTTATGCATCGAAAACATGCGGTTTCATAAAGAAGGATAGTCATACAAACAGACGATGAGTAGATGTTCATATGGAACAATGCGAATGACAATTCACCACTTGTTCTTTGTGTCATTTGGCTTCCAAACTGTTTTCCGGCTTGCAGCAGACCGGATTCCAAACCAGCCAGTCTTTCACCTGGATCCAGACAGTCTTGTCAACTTGTCCTGTCTCTCGGACAGAAGTCAGCCTCAGCGTGGCGTAATTTGTCTTAAAGAAACATCGCCTGCTAGCACCGCCTAATGCACACTCCTAGATTCAAGTAAAATCCTGTTGCCAACCTGTCAACAGTATGCTCATTTTCTAGGATTTGACTAGTTATCTTTCAACTTCGTAACTGCCAGAAATCAACCTTTTGTAGCTTTTAAGTTTCAATTCGAAAGCTTAGCGGTGCGTAACGATATTGATATGAGCCGTGGCTTCGGGGAATCAAATTAGCAGCACTCAGCGGAACTTCTTCGATCTCAAAAAAGCAACCAGAGATAACTAGAGCATGGAAACTTGGAATCATTTAGAATTTTAGTAACAAGCTGTTTTTTACACTGATTATACTGAAATATCATTGTCAGAATAAACTTGGGTAAATCGGATTTGAGAAATAAGAGCTCTTCTTGTTCGTATGTCACCACAGGTGTGGTTAATTTGTGCGCTCATGCAAGTGATTTCGAGACCCCCGGCGAATTACTTCGCATCTTTTCCATTTAAAGTCACAATCTACGTGCACCGTTTCGATGCTATCAACGCACAACATTACTGCGTTCAAACGGCAAATGTTCTGCATTAGAAACAAAATCGCTTTTGTCCACGAAATCATTTACCCATCCTCGTGTTCGAAATGAGTGGAGTCTGTCAGACCTAACAGAAATGCTTTTTGTATTCCTTTTCCCAGACATTTGAAATCTGCTTTGGCTTTTTAACTGTTGTTGATCGTTCTTGGTGAACTACACGATTAGGCAGTTTCTTGATAGATACCTCAATCCCCATGTTATGGATGATTTAACTTCTACTACTGAGGAAGTGTTGGTGAACGCCGCATGCGGCCGACAATTCACACACCAGCGCACAGGTGAAACAATTAAAAATAAGAACCTGCATTCTCGTTCTCATTATGCGGGTCATCTGAAATAGGAAATTCGGTGGGATTGTCAGCGCTTCTTTTCACAAAACACCCCGGACCCCATAAATCATGAAAACTGCCGCCTCGTTGTTCCTGTTGATAGACGGACTATAAACGCGGTTTTCCAAGGATTATGTGTGCACTGCTGCCAAGTCACGTAGTTGTTTTGGCTAAGCCATTCCGTCAACTGGCCTAGAATTCTGTTTGATTTTGAGCTTATGCGTGTGACTTTGTTCAGTATGTCCAGCTACTCTTGCAAATGTAATAACCTGGCTTCATATCGCACACAGAGTCTTTCATCCTATCGACCTTTATTGTAATGTGCTATCTGTATGGGGTATGTGTGAATGTTTTCTCTTAATAAAACTGCATCTGGATGCCCACGATGTGGCTGATCCCAGGCGAATACGGATGCAAACTAAGCATTAGTATTTGAGGCCTTTTATCATCTTCGTTTGTTTCTATCTGCTTGCCTGCGTAGGTTGTAAAGAGTGGGTGCACGTCTAGAATGGGCGTCCGGTGTTCTGCCCTCTTCTCTCGCGTTGTCACTAGCCAACTTATGATTTCTCTGGGCTTTAAATAAACCATTTTATGTTCAACGTAATGCCGGTGGATCGAGTGGAAACTAGGAAGTCTGTCAGAGTGTGTGTGAGCTTACAGAAAAGTTCCGGCCATCACGTATTTTTAGTCTCCTCTTTAAACGACTTGTATTTTTTTAAAATTAAACTGACTTCTGAAGCAACCCAGGACATTTTTGCGTTTGCATTTGATTGACACAAATGTGTCCCAGAAATATTCGTGGTAAAAGTTCGGAGCTGTTTGTAGTGTTGCAAAGATAGGGCGTTTAATCTATTGTATACTTTCAGTGGCACCTGGGATCCTATGAATGCCCCATTAATTTGTCCGCAGGATTCGTGTATGAAGGTGAAGTGAGAAGACCTGGGGCATAGTTCTAAACCAGTGATAATTTGGAAAAATTTTAAGGCATACTGCTTGTGTAAGAGAATGTCACAGGAAAACTCGTGCAAGTTTCACTACTTTCTCGTCTGATAGGTTTTGCAACTCCGACAACATTTAGGGTATTGTTGAGTTTGCTTTCCACGATCTAATCATACGATTAAGTTCGACCAGTGAGATAGTTCGCTAACATGTTTATTCTACAAGGTGAACAGGCACACCGGGGTTGTGGAAATTTAGAATTGCTTTACTTTTCGATGAACCGAGCAAGCGTCTAGGTTTTTGGTTTGGTGAAGATTGAACAAGCTCTCCGATCTTCACTGAGTTCTTGCGACCAACTTGTTGCATGTTCTGAACCGACTGTTGTTTTAGGCTTATCGTTTACGTAAACTCTTTACACGGCGTTTACCAGCTCTAATGCTGCGAATAGACAGACCTTTCGTTCACCGTTCGATTGCCTAACGAGAATCGGCTTTTGGTTCTGGGACGCTTCAACCTACCCTCTGTCGATTCCGGTTGTCAATCACAAAAGGTAGAGGTTCCGTTGAAGGACCTGAATCTTTAACTCGTTAAGATTCCTGTGTTGGTTGAAGCTCAGGCATTTCCGTAGTATCTTCATTGGGCTCACGGTTGACTAGCAAACTCGTTATTAGCTTGTTAAAGAAGCTCGTCTGGGATTTCGTCGAACGCTTTCCTGTTTTGTCAATTCCGTTGGCTTAACTGCCTTGGATTACTGGCTTTGCTGGTATGCTTCGGAACCTTGCTTCCGCCACGATTCAACAAGAAATGCTTATTGGCTGGCAACATGCAGTGATAATAGAGGGTAAATTACACTCGAATTTGTTAATTTGAGTTCTCGTTGAGACTGTTCTAGCCGCCTAGTCGTGAGCGAACTGTCTTAGTTGTCTCAGAATAAACGGAGATTTCCGGAGCTTGCACACAGATCCAGTACGGATATTGTGGTACAGATTGCTTTGATTTCATAAACCACGACTGATATAATTATTTTGCTTCTCTCAAAACGTAACTTGGTCAGCAGTGGTGCTTCAAGCATTTGAACAATGCCCCACGTAATGGTTTTCTGTGCATTCTTTTTCAAAAGTCCGTCATGGAAATGATTAAAGTAAACATCTTTGATGCACAGTAAGATTAGCGCGAGTAACCTTTCTCAAAGCAGGCTGTCAATCACAGAATGGATCTTTTGATACGACTGACTTAGAATTCCAAACCACGTCCGTCAGCCCAGTACTGATGTACTGCTCTCCGATATATGTTGACGCAAAATTTGTGTTTTATTCTACTTCGGGGTTTTTAAATAAAAGCAATATGCTGTTTACTGATGGTTAAGAGGCACGGGGCAATATGGCGAGGTTAATAATAAACGAAAACTTGTTATGGTGTAAAATATTTACTGGTCAAGGTTTGTGCTTTCATTAGTCGCTCCAGAACTTTCCAACTTTTGGTTACATGGTTATCATGATTGGTTAAAATGACGTGGCGAAATAAAGCATCCATTAGTGAGCTTTAGGTCGCTTAATGTAGGACATAATCCTCCGGTGTTTACGTGCGTACTCGAAACCAACTGACAAAACGTAGTAGAGGGAGTCTAATCAAACCACGGTTAAACAAATCATTCCGAATAAATAATGAATTCCTCTTTCTGGATCGCTGACTGAAGCACCGACCCTAAATCTAATTATATTCTCAGAATGTTGGCTTCTAAGTGTGATTGCTAGTGCGAACTATCCTCTCACGGGGGCAAATAAAGGAATGACGGCTGCTCAGTCCTACCATACAAATGGGCTACTTTACGTATTCACACAAAAAACGTCCTTTATATGAATAGACTGAATGAATTCCATGGTTTTTTTAGACAGCATTTGTGGGCCGAAGCCAACCTAAGTGGCAACAACTGGGCTCGCTAATGGCATCCGAACATGTTTAAGAAGTCACTGCGTAGATAACCACAAGACACAAATGGGACTGGATTGGTTTGACTAATTCGTACTGCTGGATAACTGCGCATCTGTTGACTTAGTGGATCTTCTGACTGCCACTTGGAAGACCAAAAGTTCAAAACACTTTTTTTCGCAGCAAATGTCCACGCTCAGTTCACCAGTACCAAACCGTCACTGTAACATAGTCATCTCACCCGCATTTGTTCACAAACCCGAGATGAAAGACTGCAAGTGGGACGACATAGTAGCTATTCTGCTCAGCTTAGTCCCCGGTGGTTCATTGAACTCCACAACAGGATTTATCAGGGCCAGCGAAGTTGGAAAGCAACAATTAGTAGCAATGAAAAATAACAACTTGAACTCGACGGACGTTAACTGCGGGACCTTCAAAACTTTCCCACCTGACCACACCGAGTATCAAAATAACATGGTACTTGAAACTGTGCATCGTATGGTGGAGAAATTCAGCCAATCAATTGGGCCACGATCTGCTTAATCTAAGGTTACCGATATTTGACTCAGACCAGCTCAGCTCGGAATCACGTCCCCCCAGGGGGACAATGGGTATGCATTGGCGTTGACCCCCAGATAGGACAGAAGTACTTTGCAGTGATTCCATCACTTTTTATTGACGCCTTGAAAGCTGATATCAGATGAAGAACTTTTCCACGCTAGGCCACGCTAGGCCACGCTAGGCCCCCTCTTCCTTCGCTCACTTTACTCTCATTCAATCTCGTCTGATTATAAGCACATGCTGTGTCCTGGGCTTTCTTCGATCTGGAACAAGTTCATTCCACTCTGTCTGTGCACCATTCACATTGTAAACAAATACAAATTTCCGGAAGCATATTGTACATTGGCCCGTTTTTATTTGGTGATTATTCCGAGACAGAAAATTTCGGCAACCAAACGGCAATCACCATCGCGTTATTTGGATGTACGTGCACATTCAAAATGCTCTACGGGAACAAATTCATTATTATTGTTTTCGATTGAAACGAGGCACACAGAAAATCGGGTTGGGTGAGCTCAGTTGTGACCGCAGGTAGGGAAAACAAAACAAAATCAGACCAGAACAGAGGAGGATGTTCGCATTTGGAGAATACATCCGTGTACTCCTGGTCATCTGGCTGGCACACGTTAGTCGCAGCATGGATCTAATTTGGATAGGGGATGGTAGAATAGAAAAGAAACGTTCAAGAAAACACATGGTCATCAATTTACTGGGATACATCAAACTAAGGCGTAAACCCTAAACTTTTCGTTCCGGATTCTCGATGCTCTGTTTTGAATCAAGTGGATTAGAAGGTAATTGGAATGTGGGTGACGCTTCCTCAGGTAGGATTTTGGTGAATTCTGGCCTAATCAATCGATTGTTCGCGCAGATAAGTGCGGTTCCTCTTTACGCAATAACTGGTAGACATGGATGGTTCTAGATCATGTACCGGCCGTAATACGCTGACTGGTGACCACGAATTACTAGGCTCGTGAAAACGATGATGTTCACGAGCACTTTTGACAACAAAACAAAGAACACAGGCAAGGAAAATACACGGACCTGAAATTAGATAAATTGGAATCAATGAAGTGGATCAAAATAGGAGACATGGGGACCATTTTATCCAGTTTGATGGCATCCATGCAGGTCTCGTGAACTTGTCTGTGCGTCGGTCACGACCGGCATGTGTATCCGAGTAGCCTGGCCGGATTTTATATTAATCACAATGACAGCATGATGAAGAGAAAATCAATAAAGCACGACACCTTTTAAAAACGGGGAAATAATTGCAGATTTGAAGATTTAAGCCCACGACCTGAAAATCACAGCTACTTTTATCCGCTCAGTTAGCGTAGTTTCATGAAACGTTGTTCTAATCACTCTTCTTCTGATAAATTGACCAGGCTTAATGATTTCACTGATGGAATCTGGACTCAAGGGGCAATTCTGAGTCTTTTAGGATGCTTAAGTTCTGTGCAGAAATAATGTTAATGACTTATATATTATCGATCATAAAACAGCTACCAAAAGAAACAAAAACTGGTTCCTATCGAGGATATTTTCCATTTAACTGGACTAAAGGCTTCAAGTATGGGTAGAAACTAGCCCATTCTCGTTGCAGGTTTCCTCTCGACGGAATAACGGGGATAGTTAATTCTCCCATCGTCTTTGGGTGCCACGAAAACCACATTTGCCTTGAGAATTACACCAACCAATACTGATGAAACATTTAATCTCCCAAGAATTTCAGCTGATCGAAAAGACTTGGTTGTCACCTAGCTCCTTATACTTTTGTGAGCAGTTACGGATTCACTGACTTCCCGGGAACTCAAGATGGCATCGTGAAACAGTATGAAAATTCTTGCACAGGTTTGGTCATAATTTCTTACCATCGACCTTCCTAATTCTGTCAGGGTATTCCGAAAGAGACTAAACATCTGGAACCAGTTAAGCTTCCTCAGTTGATTTGGACTGGCCTCACGAATTTCAAGGTTTGAAATCCTGGATCTATTAATCACCGAGATGATAAACGACGATTCGTCGAATCTGACAAGATGAGTTTTTATGGTTCTGTGATATGCTAATTTTCCGGTTCTTCTTCCACATGACTGTAGTTGGACCTTTTCGCTATATTCAGGAGAAGACCACATAATAAATAACAGAGCTAAAATTTTTACTCACTATTCCTAACCGCACATTGGCAGCCTGTGAAGGTGATATCGAATGTTCAACTTTAATTCATGTTTGATTTCATTTTTCAAATATTCAGTCAAATGAATAAATTTGACAGACAGAAAACAACAATAACAAGAACAGAGTAAAGACAACACAAGTTATCATAATCATGAAAAACAAAATATCCGTGTAATAAAAACTTGCGTCTATTTACATGAATCACAGTCTGTGGACAAGTTTCAAAATAGGAATATTCGTTTTTAATCCGACTACTTCCACAGCATTCAGAAAACAAAGGCAACGGTAAACGGATAATCTAGTAATGCTCTTATTCGGTTTGTTTTACAGCAACAAGGTCACCACAGAACGACGAATCTGTTTTAAAGATCGCGGAATGCCACTGCCGGAATAGCAGTTTTGTCCAGTTGCCTTCAAAGTTCACCATAGGTTGCGGTGGCCATGTGCTTTATTATCTCATGTAATTACTCAGCTACTCTAGCATGGCCTTATTGATAGCAGTAATACTAACGGCATTATTATTAGGATAAATGGTGGCAGTAGTTCCGGCGGTAATAGCGATAATAATAATATAGTCTTGGTAGTATCAATATTGGTTGTGGCAATACTGGCGTTATTTATTGAACCCCTTTTTTCGTTCCCAACCGTCCTCTTTTGCCCCATTTGTCCACTCACGATTCGCTCACTGGTACCATGCCTTAATACGTAGAACGGTTCATTGCCACATTGTGTCATAAGTGATTTTTGATCTGCTAGCTCATATTTTCTTGAGCCTCGTCAGCCTCTGAATCTGAGCTTTCTCTCAGGCAGACTGACCTCCAGGCTTCTTAGATTTGGTTGTTACTGTCTGCTGAGTCAGTAAAACATGAATTCAGGATTCTACTGGCATAATTAGATCAAGATATTTCTCGCGCAACTCAGGGAAAGAAGCGGCTTCAGCTGCTGGTCATCGCGAATTAGACTGCTGACAGCTTTTGAGACTGAGCCCAGGTAAATAATTGTTTATGCGCCGCGAGACTGCAGGGATCATTATGCTTTGGAAAGGATAGTTGTATTAAATACAGCTTGTTTGCCAGATCGGCATATGCCCCAATGAACTGCTGGGCTAACAAGCAAAAGGACGAGTTCCATGACGAACATGTCACTCGTGTTCGCAGGAGCAAAATCCCCGTCATTTTGTGGTAGCAGCTGTTTTTAAAGCACAGTCTGGAAAACGTGGTTGGGTAGGCTATGAACCTTGCCCGACCAGCGTACGGATAAATAGACAGACTTCTCCAATTCTGTGCATAGAGCCGTATATTTCTATCTAGCGTTACTTTCCGTCACTATTTGCGTCGCAAAGAAACGTTATACTTTATTTCGACAGACAGTCTGAGTCGAGTCGACGATGTGGCAGAAGACTACCGTAGACTCAGTCCAGTCCAGAAGTGCAGACCGCACTCGTCCACGTACGCAGAATCGGACCAGGGAGTAGGTTTATTGCGATTTTCCGATATGACTCAATGGTTTTAGGCCGGAAGCCTGATTGGCAGTAGAACGTTTCTTTGCTTCGGCTGTTAGCAACAGGTATGAACAAAGCTATCGGCCGAACTAAAAACCCCGAGGAGCAGCAATGCAGTGATGCGCTTGGAGGCAATTTTTGCCTGTGGTGCTAGATCCAACGTCCCTCAAAGGCAGTAGGTCTCACAAGAACTGTTAACCCTAATTGAATGAAAATGCCAACGGCCTAACTGCAAGGAGGTGAATAAGATGGAACGACAATAACAACCTCAAGGAAGGATCATGAAACTGTTGACTTAAAGTCGAAGAGCTGGGAATAACAGTCACTTCAGGAAACAGTCAAAACTGCTTGAGCTTAAACCTGACACGGGTAGGTGGGGAAATTCTTTTAGTAGAATTGTGTGCGGTGGAAATGGATATCCTGTTCACGGTAGAAAGCAAAGAATCTACCGTTGGGTCGAACAGTTTTAGGAGAAGTTTAGCTGGCCGTGCTCTCATGCAGTTAGTCCAACGACCACAATTGTGAATCCTCGAGAGGTGTCACGTGACCAAGTTGCAACCACTGTGCTCTCATTATTGTGGTTGCTTGAGGGTATGCGGCGAATCATCAGTTTCACCGGAAGAAATAGCGCCGTTCGACAACGATGTTTCATCTTCCATTTCTGATCTAACTTCATCGAATAATTTAAAAAGGATAATTCAGGAGATCTTTTGGAATTAGCCATGGAACTGGTAAATGGAGAGAAGCTGTGACTGAGATTAAACAGACGTCTTGATATATCTGTTCCAATCTACGGAACATAAGCGACATACGCTGGACAGATTCGCGTCAGCTGTCACCCTGTTCGGCATGTTCATTGCACCATCAATGTGCAAAGGGTTGTCGCAAGAATGAACCATAATAATCTCAGATTTGATACGGGATGGAGATCAACTAACGAACGTTGATCGCTTCAGTTATCTCGACAGCTGTGACTAACGACGGCAGCATGACAGTAGAGGTGAGCAAGCGCATATCAAAGGCACGAGCATGCTTAAGCTGGACTGAAGCGTATGCAACTTAAGTAAAGTATTTCACTGAAGTTGAAAGTGTTTATTACACCACAGTGACTTCAGTTCTGCTTTCTGGTTACGAGACACGTAGTTCGTTTGCAGATTTTCGACCACCGCTGTCTACATGATATCATTACTTCCGGATAGAGCGATCGCCTGAGCAATATGCAGATTAAGAACGTGTTATTAGGTTCGATTTTTGTGATCATTTCGTCACAGGACATCCATCTTAGGAGTCTTCGTTGGCTGGGCCACGTGCTGCATATGGCGAAACCCTGTCTATCATACCACGCCCTATTTTGCGTTCCTCCCAGACAGTGGACTAAGCCACTTCGGATTCAACAAATTATGCGGCGGCTGGAATAAGGAAATTCACGTAGAAGTAAGGCGAATTTTGTGTTACACGTCTTAGTGATTGGGGTCCAAAAGACTCGATATCCAGGTGGCAGTAGACAATGAGCAGTGAACGGTGGCGATCGCGTTGTCATTTTCAGTCAAATGAAAGTGACAGAAAATTCTATTTGTGTACAGTTAGATAATATTTCGTGTGTTGGGTACAACGGCGTTTTTTCTTTTCTCGTTCTTCGCAAGTCCATTCATTTTCTACCTTGCGAATTCATTCTTTCCATGTCAAGTTTTAACTCTGGAAGAAACGCATCTGTCAGTGGGGCTTGTCTTGCTATTTAAGGCTAAACGATGATGTTGGTGACCAGTCGGGAATTGAATGTGTGCAGCTCGGAATCAGTGATCAGGTAAGATTTTGTTGAAACCTGAGATTAAATCAAACGTGCTTCAAACAGTTGTTTCTCACGACTACTGGTATTTGATACATGTCAGCCCTAATGGTCACACCAATTACCCAACATTCTACTATGTTTTTAGTAAGTACTGTCTTAGGTTTCCACATCACAGAGATTTTGTACGTTTGATCCCATGTCTGACGAAAGTTTTGCTTGAAGTATTCTATCTGGGGTTTGATAGTTTATCATCCCATGTAGATTTGCTAAAGATAGAGGTTACGAACAACGATTGATGTTCAAGACAGTCAATTTTTCTTCGATGAAATGGCCTGAGTTCTCCATAGCCATGACTAGTTGTACCACCTAGAGAAACGACCATCTTTCACACTTTGAAACCTCCTTGAACCGCCATACCGGAGTGTAAATCTTTGCGATGAGATGATCCCAGTTTCAGAGTGATTAAATGTTTATGAAATCTTACCTAAAGATAGGTCTCCTTTGGAGTATGCTTCAGCTACCAAGGAATCAAGCCCACGTACAAAGGAACTATTTCTGAGAACCAAGAAATGAAAGCAAATGCTGTTATTTCTTGATGATGTTTGGAAAGTTTTACCAAACTATGGCAGTTTGACACGGTGAAGCCATTCTGTTTAACAGAATTTCGTCAATTGAAAAACCGCTCCTAAATATTTGCTACCCAAGGTTCAGTTTTCATTTGCACATACAATTGAACAGGTATTTTCTAATATCACTCACCGCCTTCTTTTGCCAGACCTGTGATGTTTTGGTGATAAGAAAGTAGTTACGCATCAGCAGATATCGAATCTTCCTTTATATGTACGTCACTGGGGAAAACATGCCCAGTATGCGTTGATCTTCATTGAAAGTTAGGAATAAATTTGAATCCTATGCCATTCCGTCAATTCATTCTCATGGAAATCAGGAACCGTAAAGCGTATTCGAGAGACTGTTAGCTTCATTTGAGAACAATCCGATGTGATAAATCTTGCTCGCTCCTGGTGCACCTCATTGATCGGTCGAGCACATCACCAAACTAGTTTATGTTTAGTCATCTGTCTCCGCAAATTCCTCGTGGAGTGTATTGACCGACAGATTTCAATCAGGCATCATGCGCGAAAGTGGGCGGACGATGTTGCTTAGCAATTCGGTGCGTAGTGCGAAATTGAGGTCTCTCTTAGTTCTTTTCACGATGGGTGTGTAAAGATAGGTGTCTGGTATAGAGAATCAGTGGATGAGGTGCATGAGAGACAAGTGTGATTTATCAGAACCGCTTGTGCTCGAATCAAACTTATAGTTTCTCACATCCGCTTTTTACTTTCTTATTTCACTGTTCTTTTTTTGGAATTCAGTCTTTAAATGGTATAAAATACTTCCGTTAAAATCATACATCAATGTTATAGTGACTCAATCTTTCGTTCATTGTGTCTGTCAGGTACTCATAGAAGTCAGCCAAGCTATCGGTCAGTCATTATCCAGCCATCCATCCATTCATTCAGTCAGTCCTTCGGTTAGTTAACTAACCTTGAAAGAAAGTAGCTTAGAGCACTGAGCGCTCGTCTATCCATTGTTATCGGATACTCCAAACTGTGATCTTTTCGCAGGTCACCTTTAGTCTTCAGGTCATTGCATGAATGCCTTTTTCAGTGGGAGCTAAGCAATTCGGTCTAGGTTGGGTTTGATTGTGATACAGATTTTTTGGAAACAACTGTCAGTGACTCGATTTCTTTTTCTTCCACTGCTCCTAGTGATTCCTATTTACGGTCGATTCGCGCCAGCATCTGGCATAAATTTCGTTGTAGAGTATTCATACACGTTATTTTCAGCTAAGTAATAAATGCACGGATTTTATTTCGGATGAAATCTGCGACGAAAATGAACATAACTTATTTTTTACTGTCCGTATTCTAACCCGATCTAATTTAGTAGCCGCCAGGGCGGAGTATACGTCACTCTTGTAGGTGAAAACCGGAAACCCGATAATTAATGTATGCCTTTATGGGAACAAAAACTCACGTAAAATGCGGCACATCATTTGATCTGACAGAAAGCAATAAGGAGAAAAGTAAGAAAACTGACACCACAGAAATGGAAAACAGACTTGTTCATAATTTCTGGGCTTAGCGAAATATTTTATGCACAGTCGTGCATTCGGAAACCATTTTCAGGTTACATACTTTGGAGAACAGAGCATTCTCTAATAAACTTTCGGTTTTGCATCTGAAAGCAATTGTTTTCGGGTTTCTTAGCCAAACCACCATTTATCTACGAGTGACAAAGTTCCTAACACACAGGTCTTTCGGTTTCGATTCGGAGTTAGGTTCATGCATGCCCATTTTTTCATCCCCAATTTATCGACACCAACTCCGTCTTTCCAATTCGTAGTTTGCATTAGCAAGCTTCATTGACAGTAGCATGATCGTGAATTACCCGAACAAGCTTTTGCGACACTTCGTTCGGTTTTCATGTTCTAAAGAGCTAATTTCTTCACGTTTTTCATCTGCCAGCAATGTACTCTTCTATTTTGGCTAGTTCTGTCACTAGTTTTCAAAATCGTTGTGCACGTACACGTACGGGGCTACGAGAGATAAGAGTTCCACTGTTCATTTTTTAACTATTTCGGCCGCAATCTGATCATCTATATTTCAACTTATTTAGGGGAAAAAAATAAGAACGCCTTGCTCGTTTTTCCAGACTTCTACCATGTCAGCAACAGTGGAATTCAACACGGTGCATTCTATTTCATTCTGGATCCTGGATTACGGTTGCCTACAAATTGTCGCTTGAAAAATTGGCAATATACTTTTTATTCATTTTAGACGCTCTAAAGTAAGCGGACACCTGCAACCATGAAACTAATTACTGCGGTCAATCCTCTGTGATCTTGAGTAAAACTAACGGTCGGAAATTGGTTTATCATCGAGTGTTTGAGTTTACTCAAGTCCAGTGGCCGAGATTTTGCAGATTCTTCATACAGTTGAAACAACCATGTGTGATTTCCACTTCGGATAATGATAGCAGCATTTCAGAAGAAGTGTGCTGGAAGCATTTTAGACAAAAAGCGTACCACTTGGCCTTTCTTTCGTACCCAGCAGAATTGCTACTGCACCTACGACGAATTTGGTGAAAGAAATCAACCTATCGCTGGTCATTTTTCGCTTACTGGTTTCTAATAAATAAGACCAAGATGTTGAGATACGAGGGATTTTCAAAATGACCTGAAAGAAAGGCACGTAAAATTCATCTCAACGACTGCCGCCACCAGATGAACGTAGTACTAACTAACGTATTGTTAGATTAACTTACTTGCTTTCATTCCTGTTAAAATCCGGCAATATAAAAAGGGAACTCTCATTCTAGTAAAAGTGGTCACACAATGTTACCCTATTGCGAAATTCGAGATGAGAAATATTTATTTAAGATTACAACCTAAGGCGAAACAAAATCACTTCTGTTCACGTGAGTAATGAACACCAGGAACCGGGATCAACGTCAATAAGCAGCAACACGTTCTGGTTGGCTGTTTGCAAATTGCTGCACAACAATGAATAAAACCGATAAAAATGGTCACATTTTCTCAACCTTTTTTACTCGTGTACAAAACCACTCGAAAAAAAGGAAATATTAACAGCAGACGTGTACCAGAGCCTGCGACATCCGGTTGTGCAAATCTCAGAGCTTCTCACATTCCAAACTGACTGGAAATGATACCTAGTCGTGCGTGAGATTACTTTATCTCCAGATATACACGTCTGTGTGCACTGGTAAATTAAAAATAGGGAGCAGTTCTATCGTCAAAAATATCTCTTGTTCTTGCAAAGCCAAGCGGGAACTAAAGTGATGGGAAGGAATGCATAGCAGAAACTGACCATTGATATGCGACGTTTTAGACGCAGCTGTAAACACAAGGCAACATCCAATTTATTTTTCCAGTAATAATTTTGGAAAACAGATGAATCAACTTCGTGCTCGAACAAAAAAGAGCCTAATTTAATCATTAGCCAAAAATAATGCTCTGAGTTATTTATTGCATCCAATGAGCATAAGTATTGTGGAAGTGGGAAACGCGATAGACACTGGGGTTAGCAATTTTATGCGACCGAAGACTATGACCATGAATAATAGAGTGACCCAGATCCACTCCAAATAGATGTGCGGGTCAGCCCTGGTGCTGAACTGCTCTCCATCTCGATGGAGCCGATCTATCTGGGATTCGAATCGCTGACCTCAGCTGTGATGCATGTTCAATCATTTAAATCACCGCCGACCGTTCACGAGAAATTAACGGGAAGTCACATTGTGCTGCAGACAATCACGTCCTGCCCGGAACCAAGATTTGGTCATTACAGTGAAAAAGGTTGCAGTTTAGTTTTAATTGTTATTTGTTTGTTGAATATTCGGGCACGTTCAATGACTTCAACTCTGAATGTACATTACACGTGAGCTTGCATGTTGTTTCTGACGGTTACACTAAATTAAAAATGCACCAGTTTATCCAAATAAACTCGTAAAAACAAACCAGTTCCGAGAGTAAGATGTTAACTTCGGCATTGGCTAGGTGTTCACCGGTGTGTGTGCGTGTGTGTGGGGGGGTCCGCGCATTTCAGTAGTGTTGCGCATTTTGCTGTGGCTTTCAATTTTTGTTTTGTAATCGAACGGAAATACGCAACTCCCACCTCACCACACTTTCGTGAACACCCCCTCCCCGGTGTCTATGACTTCTGTTCAGAGTATGGTTCTGTTTGGTGTAAGCTCGGCGATAAATCCCTGGGCTTGGACATCGCACTGGTCCGTCATTCCAATCAATGTGGATTAGATTGCCCAGTTCTTCCACATTCCTTAACGGTTTCTAGGGAACGAAATCGAATTGCGCGCGAAATCCGAACAGAGTGATACCAAATAGACGATTTGCATGACCGACAAATGAAAGGTGAACGTGTTTGGGGTAATTTTCGCCACGGTGCAGCAGTCATTTTAGAACAAGTTTTGATCGTTAATTAGGTAGCCACCGACTGGATACGGCAATGTAACTATCTGATCTGTTGAAAAAGTACTTTGTTAAAGTTGTAGGTAAAAGAACTTACTATCCGCTAGTCCTTTGATTTGTTCTATTCGATTAAATTTCGGGAAAGAGAAACAGAATGTTAGGAAATAAGTGAGTAGATTTGATGACGGCAATAATTCAAATTTATGTAGAATTGGAAATTCACGTATGCCCATTGGACCCAAAATGTCCACGCCACGAGCCTGAATTGAACCGACCACCATTCATTTAGCGGGTGTAGACCTTTGAATGGACAGTGCGTAAATGGGACTTCCAATTCTGCATAACATCTGGCTCCTAATGTTGCGTTCGAACTACCGAGGGTCAATTCCCGCTTGCCAATATCTTATGTTATGTTCTAGGAACATCAGTATATTGAAGTTATCAAGTGGTAAACCTTCATAAAGCAAATTCTGGGGCATCCATTTCCGAAATTTTGAAAACAAACACAGAGAGATAATCTATCTTGGCCCACGAACTCCAGTATCAGGAATCCTGGGAATGCAGCAATTAGAGAAATATTCTCATTCTCTTTCAAACCACTCGGTGCCACTTGCTATGGAAATGGATCCTTAAGATGCAGCATCCAAGTGAGTGTGAATTCTCACACCTCCTTGATCATCAAATAAAATGAAATTGGATAGTGTATTTCCTTTTTAATTATCAGCTTTGGTTACATTGTTTTCAGTGGTGCTAGATCCGGTGTCCAACGGACGGGGGCAATGGTGCTTTTTGTCTGCCTCCGGTAAAACACTAGGGGGAGCAATGCTGCCGGTGGCATTAATTTGTATTAGCATGGACTCTGAGAGAAACTGTAACAGGATTCCTTTAAACCCTCATTGTGATTTTAACCTCATTTATCAGCCACTGTTTACATTTTCAGTATATAATAATGTAAAGATAAAGTGACTTGGTGAAAATGAATCCGCAGTTTTGAACCCCTTTCCTCTTCTGGGTCTATCATCGTATACGAAGAAACGGCTGGATCCTCGAAGGTAATGCACTTCCGGATATTCAAGTCAACACTCCAATTTTTTGGAAGATTTTCGTTTATAGTGGAATGCGGAAAAACGTCCAAACTCAAAAGGGGATTCACAGTCAACATCACAGATTCCGTGAAATACGCGTTTCAATTTTGTGGCTGATTGGAGTCAATTCAGAACTGCCCTATTGGACCCTATTATTCATTTGTACTGTAGATTTTTATTGAAATGAGGCCTTCTCTAGGCATATCTGTTTCGTTCCCTTGGTGGTTGTTTCGAATGTTCTCAGGACTTTGATCGAAAACGGGTTCATTCAACCAAGTAAAATAAACGTTGAACATTTGTTTACTGATCAGACAATAATTATCTACCTCATTATTTAATTGTTTCACCACTCAGTTCATAATTTTACCGAAGTCTGATTTATTTATGAATAAACTTTCCACGGAAATCCGGGCATTTTAAAAACCGCAACGAATCGGCGATTGATCTTACCGAGCACTTCCTCTGAAAAGAAAAGCATTGCATAAGATAGTTAATATCAAAATTTTCAGGGAAATATTTCCGGTCATTTTTTTTAGGTAGAATTTTGAGATATATTATTTATTGTCAACGACGCCACATCAGTGATTGTTGTTCCGTTCTACCTTCACGGGTACTTGCATATCTTTTCAAACACTTTGGTCAGTGTTTGCTTGGGCATACTATCCGCCTCATATACTTACGCATACACTTATTGTGCACGTGACTTCTTCTGGTAACTTTCTTAAATCACCGAATGGTTTTGTTGACTCGCGTTCGATAGGGCGCAGAGCTTGGATATGTCTATTTAGGCATGTTCGATCTAATGCCACTTTTATGAAACTGTAAAATCCGAGACCTTAGTTGTTGCATAATGCAGCCCAGTGTGGGGATTGGAATCGCACCGGGGTCAACGAATTTCCAGCTTTGTCACACCAGACACCCGTTTTTAATGAGGGTTTGTCATGTGAGCGTTTGAAAAATTCCACAGAACACATTGAAAATGACAATCTGATACAGTTTTCTGTCTGTCATTTAAATGATGATGACTATTCCAACTAACTCAGTCAGTGCTGGACGATGATGTGTCGTGGATCGCCAAAAAAGGATAAACGAAATTAGAGGCAAATTACTTCGGGAAAACACAAATCGAAAAACAATATTTTGATAACAGAAGGTCACTTTGAAACCGCAGCACATTTTAACCAAATAACTTGCTATTTTTCTTGTCATTCATCATGAGCACTGAAATGAAACATGTCAGCCGAAATGCCATGAACGAAATTGCAAAAGTACGTAGCAATGTGTGTCAGTGAATTTCTGCTAATTATTCGTACTAAGGCACCAATCACCGTAGGTGATAATTTATTCGGACCATCACTACTTATGCCATGTAGGGTGGCTTCACAAAATCATACGAGGTAAAAATGCATGCTTGGTAAACCGACTAGGCCTTTGCGGTGAGTTAGTGATATGTTACTCGAAATGTGTTGTTCATTTGGAATGTATTAGGCATTTATTCCGACATATTTTTCCTGAAATGCCCAGTTGCGTGTGTTTCTGTTCTGGCTGAGCTCGGCCTTGGAACAAGTTGAACTCTAACAAATTCTTTGTGTGCGTTTGTCCTGTCAGTGGGTCAACCACGCGGAGTCGGGTTTGCGGTTATTCGCCAGCGCCTATCGCCTAACCAGCAAACCGAATACCTGCCTCGAATAGGGCATCGAAAATCTATAATTTTACAAATGGAGTTCTCGTCTATGTTTTTCCCTGCAACTCGCATTCCGCTTGCGATTTACTAATAAATTTCCTCCTCGATGACGACAACAAAGCCAAATGTCTTTGCGGAACAAAAAAATGCTTTAGATGTCCAGAATGTGCTTTCTTTAGGTGAGAAACCATTTTTTTAAAAACTGAAAATCTCAAACTAATAAATAGGAAATGGAGAATATATCATTAACTAACTTACACTGAAGCTGGGTGGACATCACGGCTGTGAGCATGCAAACAAAAGTTGAAAAGAAACGGCATTAATGATGTGCATTGCACCATTTTGCAACTATCAGTAGAATCGATTAAGGCAAACTAATTGATTTCTACCTAATTTGAAAAATATACCCAGAGAATTGAATAAGTAAAGTAAAAGTTGTCCATATCAGGACCAAATGATGTAAGAAGCGTATCGAAAAATCGATGGTTTTTAATTGTGAATGATATAATGTTAATAACACAGCGTTGCTGGTAGATGTAGTGCGCGAACGTTCCGACTACCGTGGGTAGTCTTTCTCAAGGCAAGTTTTGCAATCAAGAAAAGAAAGACTGCTCACAGTAGTCGAAACGTTGGCGTATTACTTCTGCCAACAACGCAATCACAATCAAATGTTATAGAATTCTAGTAGGTTCTGATTATCAATAACATAAACGTCATACGAATTAATGCATTAATCGGCAGTCAGACACGTACCCAGAGATTTCCCTAATTGAATAAAGTGACAAATGGAGGAAAAATGAAGAAAGATTGCTTACAGGAGTGATATGACAATCAAAAACTAATACGAATCTCGTATTCCTCTTCTGATCTTCATA
>LUCM01010268.1:93328-119343 GCA_008360955.1 Fasciolopsis buskii | reverse complement strand
AAAATTTCCGACCAAATTATTCATGCTATTTGTATGAGTCTGTCTCCGTCAAAGAACAATCTGCCCAGCGGAACTGATGGACGTTGATGAGGTTAAAAATCTGCGGTTTTTTGCCCAATTGAAATCGGATTCTACCTCAAAATTTGCTTTCCCACTTCCTATCTTTGCAAGCATCAAATTGCAGTTTAGCTGTGTTGTGCGAAATGCGGTTCTGTTAATAGCTTGTATCAGTGCTTGGTTTTATCTCGTCCTGAACACAACTATCGTCTAGTTTTCTTCCATTGGATTGCATCATCCAGATATAGCTTACACAAAATTTGATGACGTGGTCTATCGAACCGTCCGCACCAGGCTGCATTCGGATTTCTCAACAATTCAACTTAACACAGTTAGCTTACAGTTTTCTTACGTAATTCCTAACCGTATTCTGAAAAGTGATGCAATTTTTATGGCTGATGTTAATCAACATCCATTTTCTCTCCTCGATGCACATCACGTCGGATAAACAAACATCGATTTTATGGTCAAAATGTTCCTCTGTTTGGAGTATCACGAAAGGGATTATTGGAAAGCAGTCGGTTTGGGACCCGCCGCTAGGTCAACACAAAATCCCATGTGTGTTCTGTGTGGAATTCAGTTAACTCCGCCCTTCTGAGTGGCAGTAAGTATAATGCAGTTCAAGACATCTTTCTCCAGAGAACAAGAGGAGTATACCACGTACCGGTTAATTACCGATTCAGCTAAACAAGAAACGGGGGCCATCAACTATGATTGCCTAATTTGTTTATTGCTACAGCCAACCGATTTGATCATTTGCCTATCGTCGTTTGCATATGAGTTCTGGGCACATTTTCAAGGACTGTTTGGTTCCCAAACAGCCTTTAAACCGCAGTTTTGACCTTTTCCGACCTTGTCGTGAATGCAATCTCTGTTTTAGTTTCGGATGTTACCATTCATGTGTACGTTTTCTGTCACACTCCGTCCAATATGCAAGGCCTACAAGCGACCAACGGTGGCTACCTTCATTGTGGAACCATCTACTTGTCCCCTGCAAGCAGAAGCCATGGGCCGATAATAATTAATAGTAGTCTATTGGTTTTTAAAAAAAGTGAGTCATGCAAGCACGGGATAAATTCAAGTCGGGAAAACAGGGCTGACTTGCAAACACTTTTGGGATCAGGTGAGTGGCATACAGGCTAGGAATTCGACCGAATGGAAGCCAAAGAACGCAGCCAGAAGTAACCTTTAGTTCTAATTAGGTGTCATAGTGAAAGAGTTCGGAATATGTTTACGCCTCCGGAAGCAGGAGGACACACTGCTCAAAACGACGGCCAGGAGACCGAGAAGCCAAAGGAAATCAGCCGCTCAGATTTAATCCAAGAGGATTAATTTGGGGTAACGAACAAGAACTAAGAGAATAGAATTAACTCGCCACAGTAGTTTACCTAAATTACTTGTGGCATAGCCAACTTGATACCTGTGGTGTGGTTCGCTGGCTTTAAAACATCACACAAAGATGCTCGTGCAATATTTGTGTATCCTTTGTCTTTTTCTAGCCAAATTATGAATCAAAAATCATCAGCACTTTGCGCAATACTTGACTATTAAGAAATTTCGTCCGGGCGAACTTTATTAATTGTTTGAGGTGAGAAATGTCTAATTAACTTACGGTTCGCATCCATTTGTTCTTTGAGTCCTGGGGAGGAATAATTGGCATGCAAGTGAAGACATGCACAGTATTTCATTGGCGAATGAAATGACGAAGCTCACGAGGTGTTAGCCGCTTTGTGTGATCATAGTCATTGGTCATGCATATCACTTTTGTTTACTCAGCAAAACCTCAACAGCTAAACCAACCAATCAGAATTCGGACTAGCGCGTAGTGTGATACTCACCTGCAATCCGTTTGCTGATTCCGCCTGCATGTATAGTGACATAGGAATAAGATTTAGGGGTACACCATCGAAACCGCTCTCGTTTACTTAGGGTAATTAGTGGACTAATATTTGAGCAAACGTTTATTCGCACACGATCTCGTTCGTTATTTAATCACATCTTCGTAGTGTCCTGGTCATCTAGCAAAAGGCTAAGAAGAAGAAAGGACCGATAATGCTCACATAGGAAGATTGGTAGATTGGTTCCTCAAAAAACACCGATGAATGACAACTATGAAAACCCATTACTTTAGATGCAAACCCTATAGTATTTTTAAAACCTAACCGTTTGTGCGAAAACGTTTTTGGTCGCAGTTGAAGTTTCTGGTTTTCATTGGATTCTGACGGCTGGGCTTGACGTTTTGATCGTAAACGTTTCATTACCAGTCGAGATGACATCTTTATTATATGTGTGCAATTGTTGGGATTTTCTATTTAAAGGGTTGCCATTGAAATCGACCCTAAACTTATACGAGGACCCCAAACTATGTCCTAGATCTTCTAGCATAATCTGTAAAGAACCGAGTCATTCCGTTTACAAATCTGACGAAATCAACGGGTCTGCGCGAAAGCATTTTGTGATCTCCAGAATAAAACGCCCTGATTGGTAAATTGCAACCCCTTGGAATTTCCTCACAACTGCGTTGAAACAGGTCCCATCACAACCGTTTGAATAATCTGCACCCAGTTTGGTGGTTGTCATTACTGCAACCCGAGAAGAAAATGTTTCAACCAAATTGATCCTTATAAGTAACATGTCAGTAACGTCACAGTGTAGGTTGTCACATCTTACCCTGTCTAATTTTACAAATTCATTCTGATTAAATAAATGGAATAGCGACACTCACTTCTGTCCTTGCCTATGGCGGGCAAAAAACGCAAAATGGGATGTGTATTGTCTCATTATTACCGTAATTAAATGATAAAGCTAAAATTCAAGGTCGATGATTCAAATCAAATGCAATAAACGTCATTGCGAACAACGGAATGGTGATTTCAATAATCCATGAATAGATTTTATTTCGCATTCGTAATAATAGATACTGATTGTATTCAAAGTTTACTCAAAAAATTGCCACCGGTCAACTATGTAATTTAGCCCGGCAGAGAAATTATTCTCTAGGTATTAAAAAACTGTTTTCAAAACATCGCATATAGAAATTTCGAGACGGCATTTGGATTAGCGCAAAAGGTTCTGAAGACTTATGAGAATGCTATTCTATGTTTAAAAAAATTCGGAAAACGAAACTGTGTCAATGACGTGAACCCAAAACTTTGTCCTCACTAAACAGCGTTTGCTTTTGGGAATTGGAACGTCATTAGATTTTGGCGATAGTTCAAAAAGCTAAGTCGAGTAGTCCCGTCGATTTGTTCTGGTCCCTGAGTGCAAAATAATGAAAGAAATTATTAGTGCTGTGGTGAACTGCTTTTGCGACCATAGGACTTGTTTGACCAATATTTCCACAATGGCCTCGGGAAGTGAGAAAGTGCAGTGTTTGAAGGAGTCGGGGTTTGTAACAGATTTCTACATTGGATGTTTAAATCATGAAAGCTGCAAAAGGGATGTGACACGCCCTCCAAACCTCATGGCACTAACTACGTAATCATCAACAAGAAACTAGCAACGTGGAAAGCGATTCGAAAATGTCGGGTGCGGTATAGAGGAAAGACAGCGAATAGCCCTCTACCATAGACGCACGATGGCGGATCTACGATTTGAAACTCAGACTAAGTGGGAGTAGCATACTTGCAGTCCATTTGAACACCGCTGATCTCATGGCAATCAGCAATGATTTCCAGTGTGACTGCTTTGTGAGCACTCCGGATCGCTTTTCCAGACATTGTCAAGCTATTCTGGGTGGACTGTGTCACGATCTGGTGAGCCCATTTTTCCCATAAAGGTTGACACCTGTAACTTTACATTAACTTGCACGCATGCCCAAATTACGCGACTGAACTTCATGAAAAAAATAATGTGACTGACATCTTAAAATTCAAAGTTTTCCAATTCAAGTGATGAAAAGCTGTCAGCCAGCTTGAGTCATATTTGCAAGTATGCACATACAGTCGACCGATATGTAGTTTACAAAACCTAGGTATTGTTCTGGATACTCACCTGCCTTGTTCAGGTTTCCGTTTAGTTCTGTAAACGGAAGAATGGAGAATGTGATTAGACGATGCCAAGGAATCTAGTGATATTTCCCAAAAGTTGATATTTTGGAAGTGGTGCTCAAAAGACTCTATTATTTTCCTAATAAAAAGCACGGCAGTGCGGCCTCACGTCAGTTTATCATTCATGGTGATTTCGGACTCGAAAGCATAAATCACTGGCTCTTTATAGGAATTGTGCAGGATTTACACGTTTCCCAAAGTGACTCGATTATGGAGTATTCTCCGACGGACCAGCTTTGTGGAACCTAACTAGATCCAGGTATTCCACTAACATCTGAGGGCTTTTTTCTCTGGGCTTTACATTTGGACCGGAAACGTTAGAGTTTGCTGCCTAAATTGACGCTACCAGTAAATCCAGCTTTGACCAGGCAATCGGAGTTTAGTTCAACACGACCGAAGGCAGCTGATGCCAAAACATTATCTACTGTCCGCAAAAATACACCTCTTGACAAAATCAACGAATTCACTTTCATTATCCCCATCCTCAATGCAATCCAATCCTCTTTTTGGATTAGTAAATCCCGATCATTTTCAATGCTTCCCCTCAGTGCTGCATAGTTGAGCAAGCTAATGATGGTCTAACACTATTAAACCCTCTGTCTGAGCTCATTACTGACTATTCGTTGGTGATTTGTTCCATATGACCCAATTCCATGCCGGGCGTAAATTTTCCTGATGACCAGGGGATAGAAGACCGGCAATGTGTCCTTCTGATCCAAATCCCGTTCGCTGAATTGACATATGCTCTTTTTCGGGTGAATACTGGATAGCGTGGTGGTTGATGGTCCCTAGATCATCAGATGCGCAGGTGAAATCTGACAGTACTGAACTAGCTTCTATGTTTGTCACCAATAAGCCGACCCTCGGAGCTGGAGTGTCATTAGTGATTACCTGCACATTTGAACAAAACAATGCAGCTGCTCATTTGACAGTTCGGAACATCTGAGAGTTGACAATTTCATGGGTTTACTCCCTTGATCACTAGATTTAGACTTTAAACCCAAACGACCTTGGCTTAGGTGAGAATCAAATGAGGTCAAGTGAACGGACGAACATGAGATGCCAGTAAACAGGAAGTTCATGCTTCAAAGTGTGATCGAGCTTCAAAAGATCTGCTCGCGGAACAGAAAACCGTTTCTTGTGAAATTGCATTCGGGCATTTTCAACTTAAAGTATTATTGACTGGCCATATACTGTTTCTGGTTCATATTTTATTAAGAAGTGCAAAGAATGCATTTCCAGTAGCGGACTACGCTCTTATGATTCTGAGCTTAGACGAGGATTGAAATGATGCCCCTCACGTTTACACTCATACGCTGATTCCTGTGTCTTCGTTTTTAAAAAAAGTAGTTCGTTGGTTTTTTATTTTGGTTGGTGCTTTTCGGACCCAACTAGAACCACAAAAGCACGGCGAAGTCGGAGTTTTATCCAATCATTTAACACATTTGATTACGTGAAGAGGCTCAAAATGGTACCATAATCCTGCCAAAACAATGGTTGGGAAGTAAGTGAGTCAGTTTGCAGAACTCGAGTTTCTCCGGCGGAGTTTGGCATAACACAGCGTCACAATTCCCAATTTAGTTAACAAAATATTCGGGTGATGAATACAATCTTTGTGTCAACCGGCAGTTGTTCAAAAATTTCGCACATCCGACAAACGGCAAAGGGCAGTACAAAGCCTAAATTTGCTAAGAGATCGCATATCCGGATTCATGAAATTGACGTTGGAAGGCGAGGAATTCGAATGAGAACAAAACAGCATTCGAAGTGATTCCATTCGTGTTGAAATAAGTGGACACAGAAAGTCATCTGATTGGTCGGGTTTTATTGAAGGTTCAAACTGTTTTCCATCCACAATCAATATCCACTGGGATACTGGAAGATAATCAATGATCATTCGTTTAGCTCAGGCCCACAAGACGTATGGGCTCTAATAATTTTCATTATGGTTTTAAAATCCAAAATGAGCGAAAACCTTTCGTCCACCCGAGAGCAACTGTAATGCCAGAACCACTTTTCGAAATGAATTTCCCAGAACAAAAACTACATGGTAGATTAAAAATAGCCCACTGGACCATTCACTCACTAAGTGTAGATTCAGTCTTCTCTATCCTATTGACAGCAAACTCACATAACGGTTCATCCATAAGAGAGGTGAACTAGAACGGAGTGAACAACTGCCTGGCAATAAAATGTTGGGGTGTCTGGAAAAGGAAAGCTTTTGAAAGCAAGAACTTCACTGACCGCGTCACTGAGCTACACCACACACTGTTTACTACAGTGGCATGCGGGATCTCGTGGACCCCTGCTCAGAAGTCTAATTGAATTACGATAGTCAGTGCACTGGTCGAGGTTTTCGTACCTTTTGTAGCATGATCAACTGATTCCCTCGATCAATCTTCCAGCCGACGACTGTTTCGGAGAACTGCGTATACCAAGCAGGCTCTCGGTGAATATGCATTATACGTCACAACCATTTCAGAGTGTTTGTAATTCTTGCCAGTTCGGAATACTGAACCTTACGGTCTGGTTCTTCAGGCCTAATCTCTAAGGTACTGAGCAAATTCTGCCGGCTTGTTCCACAGATATTACGAAACCAAGAGTTTTCAATTTAAAATTCTTCCCAATTTTTTAACTCTCAGCCGTCACACTTCCGAGCCGTACAGATGGACCGACCTTGTTAGTTCTGTGTGAACTCGACCCTTTATGGACAATCAGGAGCCATGCCAACAGCTCTATCTGATCAGTTTTTAGCATAAATTACTACAGGCAAAGAAATAATAAGTAATTGTGTTGCAATGAAGATTAAGAAAATAAGATTCTCAGTAATGTTGGTTGTCACTTTTCCAAGTTTCCGCTTTAAGTCTCGTTAAAATTGCAACACAGGTGTTCTCTTCAGGACGGAACCAAAAGCCAGAAGTTACTAAGATCAATTTAGTTGCTCCAATGGACCCTTAGAATTTGCTTTGTCAAGCAAAGTTCCGTAGCCCCCAGAAAAGATTTATATAGTCAGAGAGAGATAGAGGTTCAACGAGGAGTTCACGGGCAGTTTACAAATTTGGTCACATCTGGTTGAAGTGCTGACAAGAATGATGACCAAGTGCAGTGGGATATTTCCCTGAAATGACCACCAGACAGGACTGAACAACTAAAACTTTCATAAAGGTCGAGGCGAAATTCCGTTGATTTTTAAAGAGATGAATTAAAATCACCGTGTCAGAGACTAAACAGAATTCTACCACTTACTGTTTATCTTCTTATCCATCTCCTCTAAACGCAAAGTTCAAATAGACAATTGTTAGTGTAAAAGATAAAACCATCCGGTATATATCCGGCAACTAAGGCCGTTTAGATAATCCGCAGTTTGTTTGTTATTTACTCGAGATTTTACCGCATTTTGAGTTACTAGGAGTGAGATGTGCATGATAAATGCATTTCAACTTGTACGTTTTATTGCTAATTCGGCCTTCGTCTGTTTGGCAATAGTTCTCAACTTCCAGTTTTTCATTCATCGGAAAAAGGTATACCCAAATACATTGGAAGTTGTGATTCAGCAGACAGGCTGCTTAGAAAAGTGTAAGCATGTGAATGACAATCAGAACTAATTTGTTGGTTGTGAAGTGTGGTGCACATTTACATGCGATAGGATTCCCCAATTTCAAGATGTAAACCAATTCAACAAAAGTGAAAATAGCGCGCAAATGACAAGGTACACAAAACCGGATATCCGTGAGTATAGCCAAATGCATTACTGAACAGCCTTGTAACTCTTATCCGTACTCGCAGGCCATGCTTGTTATAATACCAGATTGTCATGGGAACTAAATTCGTTGCTAGTTTGCATCACTCTAAGTAATGTTGTTTCAAATGTTAGAACTAGGCAAATTGGTTGTAGGGTTTTGTAGAAGATTTGATTTTACAAACCTGAAAAATGTGTTAGAATAAACCTGTTTGCCGAATTGGCCGTACGGAATGCCATGGGCAAAAACAAACGCAATTCCAATGGCGGGCCCCATACCTAACACGGGGTAACATTTGTCATGTGTCAAGCGTCTCGTTTATTTATACATTTGCTTTTTTTCTCCTTGTTTCCTCATTGTGTGCGGAGCATCTACACGAAGTTGGGCTTTCCTATCTCGTGACTTGCAATGCATTTCACACAACTCTAGACTCGTTTAACTGTCCCGAGGTATTTCACCCAAACATGCTTGCGCGTGTCCCTAATAATGCCGGGTTCATGTATCTATTTTCATTTTTAATTGATGGCATTATCGACCGCAGTTATTTAGAATTTAATTTTCCGAAACATTTGGTTATCATTTCGGAAAATGCTCACGGTTTTACACTGTTTGTTTATTGCAGGCATTTCACGGTGGAAAACACCGTCTCCTTTCTCACTGCTCAAGAGCCAGCTGGCATGGCATCGGTAACCAAGAGACGCTAGGGGATACAACTCTCTAGTATCGTTCACCGTAACCGTTGCACGTAGCGATTTGTTATGGGACAACGTCCGTCACCAATACTAATTACCTATGGTCTTGTCAATTGTTCCGTGTCCATTTGCGTTCAATGAATGCATTTTCATTCACGTCTAAAGTTTCGTATAACTTCCCTGAGCCTTGGCCTAATCTGGTGAATAGCCTGAACTCACAGTAAGGAATTAAGCAGACCTTCTGGAACTTGAAACATAACCGAACTCGTCTAATGATTGTTGATCTTCAACGTTCATCCAACCCGTATATTGCCAATGACATACTGATGCACATCGTTGGGGACCGCTGAGACTGACTAAATTCTACTGATCAATGTTTGCTGATAAGTAGATTTTCAGCTGGCATTGGATAAAGCATTGAGTTGATTGGGCTATACCAGACATCACGTTAGTTATATAGTAACAACGATATCTGAAGCAACTGAACATTGCCTTTTTGCTTTTTAACTAGAGGACAGCTGAATACAACGACCAGAATATTGGAATTGTCATAAATTGTAGTCCACAAATCGCCGTTTTTAGGGATTAAAATCTAATATTCGCACTTATTTCACGTGCAGGTTAAGTGCGACTGGAAATCAAACGATCCTGGTTTGAAAATGCGAGCTGTGTATATGTGTCTGCATACAAACATATATCTGTTGATATAAAACCCAACTGAAATCCTCATATCAAAGTGAACGAACAGGCATGTTGTTTCTTGGGGCATGCACATATTTGGTTTGCGTGAATACTGACTGATAGACTCAAAATTCACAATTACGGATGGCACACTACCAAATATTCCATCGGGATGTACTTATTAAATGACCGTTTTTAGCACCCGAAAAAAGTTAATTTCTTACGCATTGAGCAGACTGTTTGGTGAGTAAACAAACAAAATTATTTGAACACAAGTGCCAGCGGTCGATGCGCATGTGATAGACGCAAAGTCTGATGGCTGAACAAAGAGATAATTGCTTTTTACTCAGGAATGGTTTTGACTGGCGGTTGAGAAAAAGAATCATATGTGAGTGACAACAGAACAGTGACCTTTGCAATTAATATTGCTATTCTAGAGTTTCTTCAATCCAACTGTCAGGGTCGTTCAAAAAGCAGATCTAGCGTTTTTCAGCATTTTATGAAAAGCATACTTTTTAGATCTTTCATGAGAACTCAGAATTCTTTGAACTGCATTGAATCGTTCAGTTATTCACTGAGTTGCAGACTTATACAATGTAGTTAGTTATACTCATGGGTCCAAGGAACTGTCCACTTGTACAATCGTAGGGTACTTCCGAATTATTCGGTGAACACAGGATGCACTCAGTGACCGACTGATCTGAATCTCCAAAAATTTAGGTCTAAACACAATTTTTCGGTAAACACCTACATTATGATTGCTGACTCCAGTGAATTTCTGCTATGTATTGGTGACCGCAGCTGGACATGCTCAGTGCATTTATTATTGGGGTAAAACCGTTATCTGATACATGACCAGTAAAACTAATCCCTAATCATATAAGGGTAGTTGGAATCAATTAGGTATGGGCAATTTCATTTTTCCAAGGTATACTCGTTGTTGTCGAAGAGGCCTGAATTTTGTGACACAATCCTAAATGATATTAGACTGAATCAAGTCTTCCGTACTTTTCTTACGTGCGACATACCTTTACTTGAGATCATACATTTAAGCCTTATGTTTTTAGTTAATTATATTAACAGGAGATTGTAAATGCAGTAAAAGACTGACGAATTCAACGAAACCGACAGCCAACTTTCAGGCCAAGCTACGGAGTTTTGGGGGATAGTGATGCCCAACTATGGAACTGGCATTACTACAACTCGTGTTCAATGTGGTCGGAACAACGTACTGTAAGGCTGGACGCTCAGAGACACGACAAACCATAGATGACTAACTCATGACTACCAGAAATTTCGTACTGTGACGAGCGCCTCGAATGGTTGCGTGACTTCTGACTGTGTTGTCCACTATCGTAGGTTTTGTAACAGATTTGAATTTCATTTTGAAGCTATTGATCTTACTCAGGAGTATATGCTCTTCAGCGAAGACCACTAGTTATGGACTGCGTGCTCTTGTACTTCGTTCATTTTTCCCGTACGAAACCTGTTTCTCCGGGAAAACGCTGCTCGATGAATGACTGGTTGCAGTCAGTGGCATACCACCCAAAAGTTACTGTCCGTTCACTAATTGAGCAATTGGCTGATTTGTCACCTATAATGGATTCTTGTGTTTAAACTAACGCGTACTGTACATGCATAGTGGAACCACGGTTGAATGCTGACATAGATAATTTCATCGTGTGTACCAGTTGGCTTGGCTGTTTCCGACAGGACAGAAAAATTTCGAAAAATTTCACCAGTGGATGAGTTACCACATGTTAGTTCTTCATGATGGGGCAAGTCAAAGATGATGATTTCGCTCCGTCACCCGGGGTTTCCGTCTGTTGGGTAAAACTGCTATCAGTAATAATTTGCTTCCCAGTCCGAAGTTCTTCTTCCTCTTCTTCTCAATGGCAACTATTATCTGGCCACGGGAAATTCTTACGGTGCTTTGCTACCCTCATTAAGCGCAGTTGGATTTAACCCGGAATTTCAAAGATCTACAGGACCCCTCCGTAAATAATCTGTTACTCCTGGGGTTGTTGCATCCATGTCCTGGAACCAAATATTCATTCTATTCTTCCTCAAAACGTTTTCGTTAATTCGAATTAGCTCAAGCCCCATCTGACCCAGGCATTTTTTGGCAAACGCTATACCTTTCAGAATTTCTTCCTGTGTAGCTCCCTCCTGGTTTTCACTTTTTCTTTATTCTCCAACTGCTCAGAAATTTTACTTCCCAATTAGCTGGAGATTTTCGGTTTTTTCCTTTTGTTGACGATATTTCCATGCATAAGCTGAGGGTGCCAGCCCTATATAAGAAGAGACTAGGCTAGCAGAAAGAGCAAGTATGCAAGATCGAAGACACTGAGATCTGTACGGAACTGACTTATTTCATCAAAGACGATATCAGAAGCATTGGTTGTCTTTCCTGGTCGACATCTAAACAGATACGATACAGTAGTTTAACATAAAGCGATTCGTATGCTTTAAAGTCGGAGTAAAGGGTTGTCAAGTAGTTCATTGCACATCGACGTTTTCAATGCTGCATTCATTAAACCCACCTAGTCGTTCCCATGAGTACACCATTATCAAACCCATGTGCAAATGTAAGGTTTCTGTATTTCTAAGGACAGCCAAGGTTGCAGATATGGTTGTACCAAAAACCTTATGTTCATGTATCCTTAAAATAGCCCTCTTATTTTGCCTGAAGTTACAAAGCCACTATTGCCATTTTTACAAGCCCAAAAGTAAGAGCAGTTGTTCTAATTCCAAAAAGAAGATAACATCTACCATTCACTTTAACCATTTCCGTCCTGTTGCTCTTAACACTCTTTGAAACTTTCACCCTCGACTGCTTCTTACTTTGCATAGCGGACCTTTTTATTCACTGCCATCTCGACTACAAACATCAAAGCAGAATCCTTGTCGTGACATTGTATTTGGTATGCTCTATTTGCAGGTCAATAAACGGCTATGGAAATTCATTTGAACGGTTTTTTTCTTGAATACTCTCTCGTTTTTGATTCCATTCACAGGTCACTTCAAAAACATGTTTTCTGAGTGCCCTCATTACTTGTTAGAATGGTTCACTAACTACCTTAATAGACATCCACAACGTGAGGTCTGGATAAAAAAATTGCATAAATTTCTAATTGTTGTTCACCGTGATATCGTTCTTCAGCCCTCTTATTCTCCACTGATGTAAATGACCTTCCAGTATTTCATCTGGTCCTGTGATCGCGTGTGCAGTCGATGTTCGGATGTGATACCTCGTATCAGCTGAGGGGGATATCGATGGTCCATGGTTGGTCCATCAAAATAGTGTGAACTATCTGAATGAAGTAATTATCTAACGGCCCTCACTAACTTCGCAATGTTCTTTCCGGAATCGGCTTTGTCGACTAACTTGACGTCTGTCTGTCATGTGCTGTTACCTTTTTTTCGAACCTTGTCTACCTTTATAAGACTGCAGCTTCCTATTTTACTGGCGGTTCGTGTTATTTAAGTGTTATTTCGGCACCTGATTCCTCGTGCTTCTTAGCAGTCCTATTGTATTTTTCTCTGATGACCCTCTTTGAACACTTAAAAAAGACCTTGAACTCTCACTTCATCGTGATTTGCTGATATGCGTTGTCTTTTTCATCCATTTTTCTCTCCGGTCATCGATAGGCCGTTGATAAATGTGTGTTCGAGAACCGTTAATACCTATCACATTCCTTACCTGCACTGCCATTTTAGAAATAAACTGTGCTGTCTCATTATGGCCTCAAAGATTAGATTCTACAATAATTCTTCCTATCTTGGTTAGATACCACCAAAGCTGGCCACTCTGGGGTAAGAGGCAAAAATTAATGACGTTTGTCGTGATAACAACACACTAATTCATGGATTATTAAGAAATGGATGCTAAGCAACCTTTTTCTGTGCTTGTCGATATCTGTGTTTAATTTTAATAGGATTCGATTTAAGGTGACTTACATATTTTGGGGACAACTTCCAGCTTTTCTGAAATATTGCGTTTGAGATGTAATGAAGAGTATCGTGTGAGGATTCGAATGATCTTCGAATTTCATCAAACAAACAATCAATGATACCTAGCCATGCAGATTGTAGAGAACAATATCCATTTATCCGTCTACCTATCTGTCTACTCGGTTCTATCTAACTGTGTATTTATCTGACTATCTATCTATCTTCGTTCGCTTCTATATACCAAGCCATTCGTTCCTATCTACCTATACCTCACTGTATTTCTCCACTCGTTTCAGCCCATTTTCCTCTCCGTTCTCCTGCCTGTCTATCTATCTATCTGTCTCTCTGTCTGTCTGTCAGACAGTCTGATAATCCGTCTGCCCAATTACTTGTTTGTTCACCTATCTACATGTCCATGGCTTTATCTTTCAATTTTTTTCCATTTGTACATTTCTCGGACGGCCGATTTTTGTGCCCTCTGCCTGATTCTCCTTCCATTATTGGATCTGTCCGTTATTAAATCCTTAATTGTATAAATCATTCATTTTTTCGGTGAATACTCATCAAATATGTCCAATAAGTTCCTGTTGATATGGAAAATTGCAAATGTGGCGAATTAAAAGAAGCAATACTAACTCGAAAATAATCACCAAACTACTTACTGAGCAGCAAACCGGAAACCTGTGCTGAAATCATAGCAAGAATGCATTTTCCCCAAAAAGGGAAAGCAATTTGGTCCAATTAGATTTATTAAAAGGTGGATCAAATAATTGGCTACAATAATTTATCTCGTTTCGCAATATGGTGCAAACGTTTCGTCCTTCAGAAATAGAAATAACGGACTTTTCCTATCGAATTCACCGGACAGCCGGACAATTAGCATCGACACTTACGGGACTGATTCGACGTCAAAGGCGTTTGATTGACTGGGTTAAATGTTTACCAGAATTCTGTCTCATCCCTGAATAGTGCAATCAAAGCAACGTTAAACACCTCGAGATAATTCTCGGTTTCTTGTTCACATTCGACTTAGCGCACAGTTTTTGAACAGTATGAGGTGAACCTCGGGGGACTGATAGTTTCTTGGAGGGAAAATTCCCTCACTTGGCTTGTGCAAATCCAACGATAACTGCAATCCACTAGGGAAATTTTCAATCATCTCTGAGACGAACTAAATGTTTTTCATCTCAGCAGTCGGATAACTGCTGTTGTGACCGAAGTACCTAGCTCAGTGCAGTGAAAAAATAGACAGAATTACTTTGAACGCTTTCATCTTCAACTGAAAATAAAGGGCTGTGGTTGGGTTTTCACACGATCCCCAGCAGATAATTCGGCAACCATTTTTCGGTTTTATTTATCGCAATACCCATCGGATAGGAGAGTGAGCTGTGTAAGGTTGTCCAAAACCGGTGGCAAACTTGTTCACCAATATACCAAACTTCCGAAGTGATTTGCTGGCGAAAATATGAATTTATCAGCTAGTTCACGTGCAGGGTCATTAAATGCTTCGTTTGCTCTCTGATGTGAATATTGCGGGATAATTGTGCTTATTGTGAGTGGGTAATGTGAACCAGCTCAATTTGAATTAACGTGCAAGCTTTTTATTGAACCCAATAAAAACTTACTGTTTTGGCATTCTAGATTTGTGGATAGATTGAGTTGTTAAGTCCAGCTGTACTGTGGTTATCATTTATTTTAATAATTAAACGAAATGACATCTCCGTTAGGTGACATATTCGATTAGGTTTCTGATTGATGATATGTGCCTTTTGTGTGAAATTCTCGGGAACTTAAGCAAGCGGTGTAGCTCACTTACGTTGGCCTAGGCCCCATGGTGGGGTCAGTGCTATCCTTTAACCGAATGATTTCAAACGTTCACACGCTTGCCTTTACAGATTCCAAGGTAATGGAAGAATAAAAAATATTTTCTGACCTCAAAGAGCATATTATACTTTCATGGAATCAAATATCTCGATAAAGGTGATAATTTTCTTCAATTGTAATTATCGTCCTTTGATCCATTACGGCGACATGCAAGACGCATCCACGACTATTTAAAATGTCTAACTTGCCTACTGATAGTTTGCTGGTAGTATAACGGGATTCGGTTAAATGAGTCACTCAATATGAGCCATTGCACGACAACGGAGTCCCTCAATGAAAATCATGGGTAAACATTATGGTTTTCTCGTCCTTGTTATGGATTCTCAGTGATGCACTTCTTTCAGGTATCATTTGGATTGCGAACTCGGGTGGAACAACTACGACTGTCATATCGGAGTTGACTTCCAATGGTCCGATGAAATCCAAAACGACATTTTACTCGCCCCTAGTTGGTGTTGTGCGGGTGCAGCCCGTTGCACACAAAACTCAAATCTTGTGATGGAGTACCCACCCTTGGGGAACTTTTTCTACCTTGATTTCTTTAGTTTATGAAAACGTGACACTTTCGTATTGTTCAGTTTGCTTTCGTGACTAACTGAAGTTTCACAGTGCCCGCACATGCTCTAAGGGCCCAAAGCACAAATTATATTTTGTCCCATTTAGAAGAGCGTAGTAAATAAGCCACCTAAGGATGGAGTAAAAGTGCAGGGGACCAAAAAACTAATCATTTACCTAAGCCTTGAACAAAATTGGATGTCCTGGGCATGACTGCTTCACTTGAAGAAAGTACTCATTAACAGACGTGGGTTCTCACGTCAAACGAGAGACATATTGGTCGCTTGAAGACGTGTAAAACCATCTTAGTTTAAAGCACTTTGTATCTTTTGTGGCAGCTAAACTATGGATTGGCAAGCGAATGGGATAAGAACAGTAAAGATGTACAAAGCCGTGGACTGCCATACGAGTATGGGAACCAAAGCGACAAGCCCTAAAAGTCGTATTCATGGATTAGAAATCATGTGTGATAGTGCAGACTCGAATAGTAACAAAGGAGGAGAATGAATGTTTACGAAGAAACCTGTGAATAATGCTATTTGAGATAGGATTTTATTTGGAAGAAAGATAAAGGTGATTTCCTGGCAATGCAATAGTAAACTTACTCATGTTACCGAGTGTTTCCGACGAACCTGGAAGGGGGAGCGGAAAAGGATGATGAAAATATTCGGTGAACTATTCTCTGACCGAAACACATTCAAGTTTACTTCACCGTGGCATTTGTTTTACAAATGGTCCGGCTTAGAATTTCCCATCAAATTTCACACATTCACTAGAAGTCTGTTTTAGCTTTTATTCCAGATGCATGCACGTGGCCCTAGGTAATGCTTTGAAATTTACGTGGCATGAGCCTGGGAGAATGCGTGGTATATTGTCTCGAATGAACTAAATAAGGTGCTTACATTTCACTCGATTGGAGAGTTTACCTGAAATATTAGGATTAAATGAAAATTCACCCACACTTGTTTAATAAAAGTGTAACCAAGCCATAACAAAGCCAATCAATCTGAACTGGTGCATTTAGCTGTACATTCACCGTTTTTCTTTCTGTTCCGGGGAATATAAAAGCGATCCTCTGAACAATTCACTCAAGTTATGTTTAGAAAACATTGATTCATTTCTGTAATAAGTTTTATTATATACAGTAGTTGTACTTACACATATTTCGGCCTGAAAATTTGGTTACAGCGAGAACAATATTAGTTTGTGGCAAATGAACTTCTGTGTAATACACTGAATTTTATAGTGGATGAATTTAAATTTGAGCTAGCCGTGATGACCGGTAACGCGAGTGACGGGAAGAGGTAATGAACACTTGTAGCCCTCCGTTTTCTTCTACAAGAATAAAACTGGTGGCCACCGGTTTTTATTGCTAACATTAAATTGGCAAGGTTATCATTGCTACGGGCAAACCTATGATCCCCACATGCAAGTGTGATAAATCCTAGCGTCGCTCTTGTTTATTCCTACACGAATTGCGTAGAAAACCAACTCTGCCAGCCCGTATATTGTCTTCGATCATTTGCTCCATACACCTATCCCTGCGAAACACGGTGTGTGACAGGTCCGGCTGCGGGTTATGAGTCGGCACAGCGACCCATTCAATGTTATCATGACATTACTCCAGCGCTAGATGCAGAGACTTGGATTCTTCTCACAAAATCAAATGCTCGTTCTTATTTTTGAGTACCAATTATAGTTTATATGAAATACGTTTTATGGAACCAGGGGTATTAGTTCCTATTGCATTAGTATTCAGACGAGGCAAAAGTAAAGATTAAACGCGCTGGCTTGACCTTCAAGAATCCTTTCGATAGCAGTCGAAGCCACCAACAAAGTTTTCACACATGATTCGGTAAACCGCGGGGAATGCTGCTCCAAAGCTGATGTGCCATGCTTTGAACGCATTCCATTCCTCATATTCGACTAATTGGATGAAAATGACAGACCCGGAGATATCTCCAGGTTCAATGATGAAAATTGTTCCAACATACTGCGAAGGTTTCTTTACGCAAATATCATCCTCTCTTCTGGGATGACTGTTTGTTGATTCAAATTTCCGGGTCGTTTATCTTTTTCGACTGACACCTTTCGATCGTGCATAGTGGGGCAGATAGGTGGCTGAGATCATTTGCTCTCTGAGGTCGGGACTAGGTGACGCTCAAAGTTACAAATTAAATCGTGACTTGAGGAATTGGACAAAAAATTTACAGTATCAAAATCAAGAAAATCAGGCACTTTTGATGTGAGCGTATAAGTTCTTAACCCATGGACTTGAAGGAACTTTCATGAGTTAAGCGATTTCAGTTGAACGTTTACCCAATTCAGAACCAGTACTTCGAATGTTTCATCAGGAATGTTTCAAACCTAAATAAACTGATAGCCATTTATTTGGGCATTTACCTCAATTTATCATGCCTGGTGTAACAAACGCAGAACAAGCAGATAACAAAACTACAGTAGGAGGGGGTAGGAGTACTTACGTGTTTTTTTCAATGCTTTTCGGCATTCTACAAAGAATTATTGAGTAGTACACTTAAAATCCTTTGGAGAAGTTTGGTGCACAATGCGGAATCCCAATAATCATAAAAAGGACTTTGGTTGTTGACAAAAAAGGGCAGAAAAAGCCTATGTAGGTTGCATATGCACTTGGTTTTATTTTACTAACTCAAAGGCTCACATATCGGATATTTTAGTGTAGCACTCCATTTCCCAAACTCCTTATTTCTTCAACCTCTGTCCTAACCCTGCTCTGCGCCCGTGAAATTGGTGTGGACAGTTTCGCTGAATGAATCCATACAAAGGTTGCTGGTTCCCGCCATCTTGCAAGTATGGTTGTTCGTTTAAACACCGTTTGTTCTTCTGTATCATGTGATCACATCCAGTCTAAGCTCGTTGACATTTGCCTACAGCACGTCTAATTTTAGTGCAAATTTTTGCATTTTAATCGCACAAGCAGAACTGCCGTAATTGAAATATAGGTTTAGCAAAAACATAAACTTGTTGTCGGAAGGAATAATGAGCCGTCTATTTGCTAGTCACGTATATCAATTCACAAGGCAATTTTTGATAAGACACTTTCTTAAAATATTGAGAATCATCACGCATTGTTTAAATAGCTATCTGTATTATGAACCGGTCTAAAATTAATGGCATTCCGTGATTAAAGTAACAGCTCAATGGACACAGAGCAGAAAGAATTTTCTTACCTAGAAGTATTCGAACGTGGACATGGGGCTAGCATGCTTCACGAATTCTGTACCAGAATTCTTACGAATACTGTTTCACTCGAATACATATCACGCTACTAATCAAAACAGACCTCGGTTGATTTTCGCTTTGATCCCATCGCTGATAAATTTTTGGAACAGTCGGTTGTTGTGGAAACCACTTAAACTCAGGTACAAGTTATGTGATCGCATTTCAAGAGCAAAATTTATCACGGGCAGGACTCCACCAATTTTTGATGGCAGTAAAGAATTGTTCTTGTATTTGTTTAACTTTGTCAGAGTATTAATGGAATTAACTCCTTTTTTGAATTTACGGGGTTTCTTTTCGATTTATCGCTCCTACGCTTACATGTATAGTAACATGGTAGGCATTGGGCACCAAACTCATTCAAGATAAAGCTTCAATGCAATCCTAGTGACATGCAGAACTAACCCCGGAGAAATATCCACGAGACTCATGACTGGTAAATATAAATCACTTCAGCCGTCACACTAAAATTATTTGACTAAGGCAGTCTTATGTAGCTATGCTGCTCTGGCCGGGAAAATTAAGGCGACTATCTCGGATGCACGTTCAATTTAAATCCAACAATATTCAAACTGATTCTATTTTCGCACGTTCGTCTGTGTTTCTTCATTCACACGTTCTGATACGTACATCAGTTCACACCTATGCCTTCGATTCCAGTCGGTTGCGTAATCGCTGGATTTGATACACTCATCTGGCCATCGTATGCCATCGCTTCAATTCTTTTACTCGTGCTACCTAATATCATATACGTGGAGCGAGAAACCTGGGAGAAATGTCGTGTCATTCAAAGCCTTTTCAAGCTTATCTCAAAGGTTCCATAATTTAAGATGTTCATCATTTGGTAGAATGAGAATTTTAATAGGATGATAGTATTTGCATCGGCCCAACTGCCTTCATTTAAATTAGGCGTTCTCTATTTGAGTTGCTACACTTTTTATCCTAGCAATAGTTGATTCTTTCGAGCAATGTGTTGAAACTTTCAGATTTTTATTTCTAATCTACAGCATTAGTCTTACCGCCAAGAATTATCCTGATCGTATCCGATCAAGCGAACCAGATCGTAAGTGATTTGATTTGATTAAGCTTACACAACTGTTGTCTTAGACTGAAATCTTGAAGACCGGCATGGTTTTTTTGGAAACTAACACAGTATTCTAGTGTCATTCAAGGCAATTCAAATTCACTCACGATCCATGTTTTCTTCTAAGTCATCTGGGAATTCCAAGGGAAAAAACGAAAGTATACTTCTACGGGCACCATAATTACCATCACCATCGGTTTATTCCTTTTCTGCTTCGGAAGTGTGACCATATATCATCAACGAGCAACAAATGTATTCGAACAGTGATAAGTGTACTTTGTTTGGTCTGTGAGTTATCGAGCAAAATCCGGTTACATAGGTGATTTATGAATAGGGTGCTTGTGAGGCCGGTTATAACCTGGGAGACCATGGAACAAATATTTCATACTGACCGAAATATAGGTGCTCGGAAAACCACCTATCTTCTGCATCCTGTTCCTTCTTAATCAACGAATTCAAGTCTGAAAAACACGTCGATAGTTTTACATACCGCTTTAAAGAATTATAAAGCAAAGGAAAAGTCCCAGAGAGGCTTATAATGTGGCTTCTTTGTTGATAAATGCGTCGAGTAAATTGGCAGTACTGATGGAGGAATCTGGAAGGCTGATATACTGAACTCACATCCCCAACCTATTTATGTTGCACTTTTTCACACAAAGAAATTACGGGAAACCCAAGTCATACTTTTGTCATATCAGTTGATTTACAGAACATGGACTATACGTAATCATGATAATGAGTAACGTACCAATGGTCTTGATCGGTATGTTTAGGCATCTGCCTCAGAGCAGCTCCTAGGCTAAGTTTGTTGTTGCTGACATGTGTTTCTCCAGCCTTTCATCATCTTTTGGTCAACAATAACCATGCTATCTGCCTAGTCCATTCCAGATCCGCGTTTCTTAACGGAATGCTGCCTAATTCCTTTTTGTATATCCATGCAGTGCAATATGCTATAATGTATTAGTCGTCCACGACCCTGTATCGCTTTGGTCTGCACACCACAAGATGAAAGGATTCATCCTTCTGTGCTTTTATAACTGCAAAAAGGAAGACCTGTTATGCTAGGTGCCTACCAGCTAACCGGATCTGGGGCTCAAGAAACACTTCTAAAGTAGAATTCCCGAGGTTTACTACTTAACCCACATTTCGATGCATACCAAGCTCGCGATCGACCCAGGCTGGGCTCTGGCACATCAGCTTTTGAATTCTCCCTCGCCACCAGCTAAGCAGACTACAGCTTTTCTAGGATGAATAAATGCCAACGAAAACGTATGCTGACATCCACATTTTTTCTCCTGATGATAAATCGTTTTCCAATAACTTACCGAGGCGTTGCACTGAAACATGAAATCGGACACCACAGGTTCGTATTCGATGGTTAAAGCTATGGTTTATGGCCGACAGTATTAACTACTGTCAAATTGAGAGTAGATAAAAAGTGAATTTATTTTTCGTCGAATGCAATCCGCAAGTGAATGTTGGAAAATTCCCGTTCTTAATGACTTTTGAATAAGAATTATTTTCATTGGTCATATTAACACCGATATTAACTATTATTGTCGAAGTAAACCGATGCAATTTTCTGCTGAGTGTTGTACTGGAGAGTGACAGGGAAAATTGGATATTCAAGAAAACCACCTCATTCGCGTTTGATTCTGGCGGTGCCTGCTTCTCAGTTCAGTTAGATTGAGCGTTGCCATTAACGAAGACAGCACTTTTCCAAGGTAGGATGATAGTTCATACCTTGGTGTTGGATAACAATCGAGTCATTGTTGAGTGAATGGTGACTACGGGATTTCACTCGGCGGATTGTATTTCAATTAGATCGTCAAATTCGGCAAAATATTTCATAGCTTTTAGTCCCCGCAACCAACCTGGATGGCCACTTTTAGTGGAATTTAACGAAGTCGCATGCAATCGTGAAACGACGTAAAATTGCCGCTTAAGATTGCCACAGGATTACTATTGTCAGCAGCCTAGGAATTGTCATTTTAAAATTCAGAGTCTGGTTTTGCTGGTCTAATTTTCTGATTCTATATACGCTACTTCGAAATGATAACGCTCACAAGAAATAGTAATAACTTACTCAGGTTTTCATGATCTCGCATTCCCACTTCAAAATAGAAATAATGTCAGTTATGTTTGTTAAAAAAGAACATTTGCTCTACACTAGCTTTAACTAACGAGAAAATGCAATGGATTCTCAGTATTTAAGAAGTGAAGGACGTTGAAAAAACTTAAGATTCATTTCAGACTAACCATAACTGTGGATTTCATGAAATTTGAAAAAGTCTAAGTTGAACGTGCATCTGGAAATCAGCCAATTTCTATTCGGCCTTAGTATCATTGATTCCAAGATATAAGGTTGTACGGCATCAGACTGCGATGTCCGAATCGTACCAACTAAACTTTCGCAGATACTATCGAACATCAGTTTACAACCTTTTACTCCATTAAAATTACTTGTAGCCCGCTAACATGTTTTAGTATAGGCTAGAAGCGAGTACCTATGCATTATCCTCACTCTTCCAAAACGGTAAATGTTCTCTCTAATTGCATCTATTTCCATCCTGATTCAGTGATGATATTATTTCAACAAAAAGTAAATGTATCTCGGTCGATATTCGCCATCATCAATAAATTAGATCACACTCACGTTTTAATCCTTCAATAGTGACATCTAAAATGAATTACATAAGATGAGATTTGTTGAATCACAAATTGTGCTTTCGATTTTAAGGGACTCCATAGGTAGGGTACTGAAAAATCTGTAAACAATAATTCTGGAAATAAAATAACTCAATATGTGATATCACTGCTCAGTTCATCATTAAAAAACCACGGGATACTGTGTAGTTGATCTAGTCTCGTTAGAGATCGGCAGCGGCGCATATCCATCGCGCCCAGACAGGGACACGAACCCGAGACGGAACTTTCTGAGTCGAAAAGCCTCAGTCATTACGCTACCGGGTGAGGAGGAGGGGACTCCACACGGTTTGTTCAACTTCACCAAGTCTTGAAAATATTAGGTTATCTGCTAGAGAAAAACACATTTCTAATCATCCCAACAACCCACTGTTAATATAACAGGCACTGTTTTTATTTTCACGTTACTCACATCGGCCACATTTGAAATGGTCTGTTCACGTCATCAGATATCGACGGTGTGTCACATCTTGGCACGGTTTATCCCAGTGTTGTCGACCTCATTTTTTTATTAATGAAAAAGACCTAGTCGGACTGCGTACTTAACGGTTCACAGTCAGGCCAGTTAAATAGGGACTGTCCACAAATTTGTCTCCCTGTAGATGTATTCTTGTTCGTTAAGAAAATGCTGTGAAAGTAACGGAAATTGTAAAGAGTAGTAGGGAGAAATGCCACAGACGTCTGGCGACAGCAAGATATTGAGTAGGCAATGGATGACCTAAGGTGAAGAAATAATTCCTACCACGTAGAATCATTGCATCCCAGGGGCAGATTTTGGATCAAATCCCTAGTTAGGTGAAAGACAGTAATTGGAAGGAGGACTGCACACCCTTGGATGTTTGCAGAATTCCAGTAAGAACATCCAATCAGAAATGATGTCTGAGGTCTCAAAGTTCACGGCATATTTCCAACCAAAAAGTGAACAGTGTTCTGTACATGATTTGATTTTATCTATTTTATGAGTGATAGTTTTTCAAAATTCTTTCATGGAATATTCCTAACGCTTGAAATTTTTCTATTATGCCAAAAGAACCAACTATATTTTCCCTCCCAAAACTTGGTCTTACCTTGCTTCTGATCTGTTTCGAAGAATATTTGTGAAAGCTGGTCAGTGGTAAATTCTACTCATCTGCAGTCTGTTATGTCTGAATTTTTTTATTTTCATGAGGAAAGAATAATGTTTTTAAGACCTCCAGTAGCAACAACACTTGCAATCCGTTACATACGGGCCTGGCAAAGTATAAGCGATTTTTGGCGAAATCTATGTGCACATTCAAATTAACCAATCAGATGCGTCTATCCTGTCTCATTTGACCAATGGAGTTCAAGACCGTGTGAGACTTAATGTTACTCGGGATTTTATTTCAGACTTAGTGCAAATATCTGCTATCCCAATTCGCCTTAACCAGGGAGTTATTCGGCATGTTCTGGAAAAAATACACTGTAAACCATTGTGCAATTTCAGTACGTTATCTCTTTCTTATTCTCGCTGCTGGTGACTAATAATATTTGTTATCTATGCCTATACACCGAGGAAAATCACAAAATTTGCGTTCATTCACTAATGCACCGGTACTAAACACAATGAAAATCGTTGGAAATCTTAATTCCAGCCTAGTCATGTTTCAGTTCCTGATGTTCAGCATTCCACCCACATGCTCGAGGTTGCAAATTGATTGTTGCCAAGATTTGGACGTCGGATGTGGCTACGTAGCATAGGAATTTACCATCAGGACGTCTCGTTTGATAGGTTAACATTACAAGTGAAGCGAATAATTTACCTCTGCCGACTTTGCTTTTAAGTCTCCACCGTGCGTAGCTGATGGCTCCTAATATGTCCGTTGAGAAAGCCGAATACCTTTATTTGGGGTCCGCCACTATGAGACGACATTTTGTGATGGGGTTTCGCTGCTTTCGCTCCACGATCCAACAACTGGTACAGATTAGACTACCTCAGGCCCTGATAGATTGGTCCCTTAGTCCTTCAGTTTGGCCTGAGATGGCAACTCAGGCAGAAAATGAGTAGGAGAATAAATGATCAAGTTAGGTGGACTTCCACTGATCTGATCACCGTTGCCTTGGGACGGACTCGCGTCTGAACCGGATGTTTTGCTTAACGACTGGAATCCTTAGCAGGACCAGTCCACTATCTCCCTTTAGCTACTCGCCTACAAGGAATTCCTTGCGACGCTAGCCGTCCCATTGGATAATCAGGGCCGTAGTGTTCAACGCATCGATCGAGATGGGGAGTGATGATTATGCTAGAACTCAGAGTTTCCTCTTTTTCAATTAGCCCATTGGGCTTCACTTTTCTCCTTCCTTTCTCCCTAATGCTCCGACTGATGATGCGCCGGGTGCCTATAAATTTGTACTAACAAGAGTGTCTAAAATTTTCAAAAATAAAGTAGTGCAGTTACACTAACTAATTCATTAACAGATGCAAATACTCAGAAACTGTCTAACCAGGTCCTGACAGAAGCAATTGCCTCCTCGCCCCATGAAATTAGGAAAGAGGGGCCTGTTACGTTTTTATGCGTTGAATAAGTGGCTATACTCTGCTTTGAAATGGGACAATCAACTACTCTACTGATCAATGCAAAGTCAATCTAATTCCAGTAATCATCTTGGTTTTAACTTTAGCACGGCTGCTCCCTCTGGTACCGGTTGGCGAGATGATGATTAAGGATTTACGAGGTCTTCACGAGGTAGGCACTGAACTGTGAAATGATTAACTGTGCCCCGACGTTTTGTGTCTGTTTGCATCTAAAAAACACTCACAACAAGCATCAAGCAGACTTCCAAAATCGATAGTTTCCTTCGGCAATTGATTCGCAGATTCAGTTTAAGGAGCTGTTGCAGGGCTGGACGACGTTGGCGTGGAACTTGGACTTCGACGGAGACGAATTGACTATTGTCGACCTTTTCAGTTGCCGTATCTGCTGCTTGACTAAGGATGACATCATTGAAGTGGAGGTGAGCATGCGTATTTGCAATGGTCAAGCAGCGTACGCCGTACTCATGCAGTTGTGTTGAAAGATCCTGTTTATTGTGCCACAGTGAGTGAAGTTCTGCTTTATGTTTTTGAGAAATGGAGTTCTCTTCCAGATTTTCGGCTCTTGGAGATTTTCGACAACCAGTGTCTACCTGGCATTATTATCACTGGATCAGGTGGGTAATATGCAGATTATAGGTGCCGCTGCTGAAACTATTGTGTCACAGCACATCTACTTTGGTGGCTTTCGTTGATTAGGTCACGTGTTGCGTATGGCGAAAACTCGACCGCAGTACCGTCCCCTAATTCTCATTCCTTCCACAAAATGGAATAAGCTACTTGAAAATCACCGGATGACGACAG